>CACVKI010144238.1:3827-48164 GCA_902732785.1 Trichogramma evanescens
CGCAGCTAAATTAAGCTGCTTAGCTTCGCGAAGAGAGAGAGAGAGAAAATTTACGTGAAGCTGCAGCAGCAACACATACAGTTTGCTCAAGTAATTTTAATCTGTACGCGCGCGAGTATATAAGATCGTGACGAGCTCGCGCGCGCGTATGTGCTTGCGCGCAAACCGGGCGCAAAAGCTCTAACTCGGGTGGCAGCTACTACTACGCATCGACGCGACTTCTAGCTCCTATATACTCTCAACTCTTCGTCGAAGCTTACCGCTCGCTCGCTCGCGAGCTTTCTAAGCGTCTTACCTATAAGGTGGCGTGTATAAGGAAGAAGACGCGAACTTGCGCTCATGGGGGCTCGAGAGAAACTCGCGCCGATGATTACACCTCTCGCAGCTGCAGCTGCTGTAGTGTGCTGCTGCTGCTGTGTAGCGAGGCATTTTTTCTTACCCAAGAGAGCCAAGACGCGTGAAATTCGTTATAAGAGGCTGCTGCTGCTGCTGCATGGATCGGAATGGGAAAATTTAATTACGCAATCGTGATCCCTGCCCTCGAACATCAGCGACTCGACACACAAGAGATATACTTTACTCGATCTCTCGAGCCTCACGCGCGTGTGTGTGTATAAAGTAGCCTAACTCGTGTGCGGCTAGAGCCAGAGAATAAGCTCATCATTAGTAAAAAAAAAAAAAAAAAGTAGAAAGGCTCTCTCTCTCTCGAGCTGCGCGCGCGGCTATACGGGGATTTGGAAGGTTTCGTCGCGTGGCCGGTGATCTCGTAAAGCTCCGCCGAAGGTTATCTAATTACGTCTTATCTGCCCTGGCCTATGCCTGTGCGCCTCTCTCTCTCTCTCTCTACTTCTCTCTGTGCCTAGGCTAAAGCTTAAATCGCACGCGAAGCTAAAGCGGCACGCGAACGTCTTAGCCTTTCTCGCGCGCGCGTCCGTGTACTAATACGTATGCATATCAGCTGCTGCTACTGTTCCAGTATACGTTATGATGTATACTTCGCACGTGCAAACATGCGATGTGCGTCGACGACGACGAGCTTTTTTCTGTGTGTAACAATTGGCTAGCTCGCGCGAGTTTGATTAAGGAAAAAAATAATAATTCGTTTGAGAGATAATAACGTGAACTCCAGGGCGCGCGATAAGCAAAAGTCAAGCTCGCGAGCGGCAAAAGAGTTGAAATATACACGCACAACGACGAACGCGCGTAATAATAATACGAGGAGCTCACGGATAGCGGCACGCGGCTATCGTCCTACATCCGCCGGATCAGCTCTCGGACAGCGGCAACGTTGTTGTTGATAAGTAGCAATATTAAAACTTTTTTTTGCGCGCATCACCCACAATTTCCTGCCTCGTGGGAGGAGAGAGTCGTCAAAAAATTTCGCAGCGTTACACACGTATAACACTTGAGAGTCGGTCAGTATCATCGTATAATGTAGGCAGCTAGGGCAGTTATACTGAGCGTGATCGTAGCACAACGAGGGATGGATAGTCTTATAGCGTTTAGCACTGCCCGAGAACGGCTTCGAGAAAACGCGATTAGATTCTATTTGCCTCGAGACGCTCAGCCGAACGCGCGCCGCGCAAACTTCTTAGATTACAATGAGCGAAGAGAGAAACCTTAGTCAACCTAAATCCCTTTCGCCTAAATTCTCGTCCTTCTCGCTTATCTCTCTCTCTCTTATATCTGTATACGTATTATATATTATATGTATATGCTGCAAACAAAAGTCTTAGCTGCTCCACGCTTTGGCGCGCTTAACGCGTACAAGAGCGAGACAGCTCTCGGCGAGAGACAAAAAAAAATTAATTAACGAAAGTTCGCGGAACGTATAATATATAAAAGTTGCCCGCGCGCGCACTGCTTTATCAGAGTCGCGCTGCGAGCTGCTGTTCGCTGAATAAAGCTCTCTCTCTCGCTCTCTGATCGTACGTTCGGGCCGCTTCCCGTCGAGCACCAGCAAGAGAGAGAGAGAGAGAGCTAGAGAGATAGATAACGGAAATGCGATATACCGACTTCTGACACTCAGAAATGAGAAATGTCTTTTTGCCAGCCAGAAGCGGATGCTCAGCGAGAGAGAGAGAGAGAGAGAGAGAGAGAGAGAACGGCGAACCGAAGATGAAAGATTAAAGATTCGGTGGGCGAGAAGTAGAGAAAGAGAGAATGCGAGTGAGAAAAAATGAAGAAAATAAATGACGATAATCGAAGGAACAACCCTAAGAGAGTGAGAGTTGGCTCATTGTAACGCCCGAGCGAAGATAGTTTTTCCGTCTACCAACTTGGCTCGAGGGTTGCAAAAAATCTACATTAATACTCGAGCGTTCGACGATTTTCTTGCGGCTCTGGTGCTGTATCCGATCTGCATCTCTCTCACCCTATAAAATATATATAAGCGCTCACCTTAGGAGCCTTAGCTCCTCGAACGAGCGAGAGACGAGGCCGCGCTCGCACATCGTCTTGGGCCGAGCTCGAGCGCCGCAGCTAGCCTCTAATAACCATCGTGTATAAGTCTCCGTCAGGACCAGTGACTTAAGACAGCGCAGGGTCAATATAATAATAATAACAACAACAACAGCAGCAACGTCGTAGCTCAGGCATCAATATATATAGCTATAACAAAGCAGGATTTCACCTTGACCAAAGGGTGCATAAACGCCCGAGCTCCCGAGCCTGTGCGAGTGAGAGAGAGTGAGCTAGGTGCAAAAGGGCTTGGTGCTTTGCGTTATTACGTATTAATGCTTTAAACTTGCCTATCTAATACTACCTTGACCACTGCCCAGAGAGAGAGAGAGAGAAAGTCTAATCCCCGACGACGTACTATAGTTTTCATTAGTGCGAAGAAGCAGAGGCTAGGCATACGTATATAGCTATATGAGAAAGCTTTAAACTAGCGTATAGCGGAGCTTTTGCATTGGCAATTTAATCTCGCCGAATAGGCTGCTGCTGCGGACCTTTTGTAATTTATATATGTATGTATATGGGTAGAGCTGATATGCCACTAGTATTTATATGATACCCCACTACTACTCGCATGACGCGGGTTACACGCGCATGTAATGTATTGTATTCAACGAGACGCGCAGAGACAAGGATTCAGCTGGACATGCGATTAAATCGTTTTTCAATTTATCATCGCGCCCATCACGCGTGTATGATCGGAGTTATCGATGGTTTTTAATTTTGATTATTTCCATTAAAAATCGCAACGCTAGCGGTATAAATATAATCGAGTTTTCGACGTTTTAAACGCACGCCTCATCTGGCCTCATTGTCGTCGTCGTCGTCATCGTCGTCGGGGGGTTGCTGCGAGCGAGGATTAAACGACGTGTGTAAGAGGCCGCAGCAGCTCACTATACTCCTAGCGCAAACGAGAAAGACTTAAGTCGAGCAGGGTTAAGCGAGGATCGGCGTCGACTTTCCATTGTGCGCCGCAGCAGCTAGTGTACAGTACATAGCGTGTACCCTCGCGCTTTCGGTCCTATTGTCTTGACGCGGGGATATCGCGCGCGGCGGCGGCGTTGGTGGAGAAGCTCCAGAGAGAGAGAGAGAGAGAGATGAAGAAGAAGAAGAGATAGATCTGCATATGCTTAACCAGCCCTCACTCTCTAGTCTCTCACTGTATACCGTGCCTTTCTATTCGGGGGCGAGAGAGATTACAAGCCGTGAGCAGCAGAGAGCGATCGTAATACTTCAAAACTCCTATTATATATCCGTCGAACGAACGAATGAATGCGTCGAGCCTGTACGTCTGCGCGCTATTGATTTCCCGATAAATCGATGCCACATACCGTATTCATCTTTTAATTCCTCGCCTTTCTTGTGTCGTTTTTCAGCCAAGAGTCTTCCGGTGCACTGCGTCGTCGAGGTCATTCACAGTCTAGCCGAGACGCGCGCGGGACAAGCGTCAGTCGGTGGCGGAGGTCATCATCATCATCATCATCGCGACAGCTGGCGCCGACCCCACATCGAGACCGACACCTACGTCTTCATCCCGGCCAACATGCCGTTTCAGGATCTCGTCGGCGAGGTACTGCTGCGCCTCAACTACTCGAGCGATCTCATACTCAGCGCCCGGGGCAGCATAGTCATACGCAACTGGAAGCCGCTGGCCACGGATCGCGTGGCCGATGGACCGCTGCTGACCGTCGGCGACATCCTCGCGGAGCTCGTCAATCTGGCCACGCTGCGCATTCAGATATTTCGCGCGAGGCCCAGCCCGGCCTCGGAGATACGCGACAAGCTGCTGAGATTGCTGCTGCTGCGCAGCCACGCGGTCCTGCTGGCCGCCGGTTGCCCGCTCGACGAGGTAAGCCCTCTCTTGAAAATTCTTAATGAACTTCTTCTTCTTCTTCTTCTCGCTCGTATCTCGAGAGTCTAGATTATAAGCCCCGAAAATTTATCAATCATGGCGCGCGCGCGGGGGAAAATCGCAACTGAAAACTGTCTCGGGGCCATTATGAAGCATAGTACGCGTACTGTACGCCAAGTCGTCAATCAAGAGCCCAACCATCTGTCTCGTTGCGCTCGCGTACTAGTCGCTAGCATACATATACTTTATAAAACTAGAATCGACTGTGTGCCTATGTGTATCAGCAGAACGAGAGAGAGAGAGATGGAAAGGGTGTAGGAGAGGGAAAGAGAGAGAACATCGTGATAGGATTACCCTTTACTCAAGCCGAATTTCGCATCAGCCTTCTACGGGAAAAGCTTTCCCTCCTACCGTTCCCTTTCAAGCTTCTCTCCGCTCTCTCTCTCTCTCTCTCTCTCTCTCTCTCTCTCTCTCTCTCCTGTACCATGTATACAGACACCAGGCATTATCTAAGTGCACTAGCTACTCTCTTGCTCTCTCTCCTACTCCTTTGAAGACGGAGATCTCTTCCAAGTCGAACTTTAATGCCTTCGACTCACTGTCTTGTACGGCAAGCTCGCTCGCTCGCTCGCTCGCGCGCGGCTGGTCTATGATTACCAATTTTCCGAAGCGTGTGTCTAGCCCTTTTGGCCCCTACCGACTTTAAGTGGCCGCTAACATGACTGCCGACGCTGTGTCAAGCTACTGTGTGCCGCTGCTCGCAGCTACTTAGTTTTCATCACATGTATATTGATACGCCTTAAGACATGGAGATTTCGACGCGCACGCAGTAAGCAACTCGCTCCAAAATGCTCGGGGCTGACATATCGTAAATTCTAAAGCACGAGAGATAAGCGGTAAACGCTGCTGCTGCTGCTGCTGCTGCTGTCTTTTTTTCCTTTTTAGTCTCAACCGGTGCACAATTAATTACGCGCACTGCTGCAGTTGCAAATCTTGCAACGAGGTGTTTGACTGATTAGAGTCAGCGAGCAGCGAAATAGCACACGAATAATCGCGGGTATTTTTCCAGAAGGAGAGCTATAATATAAAAAGCGCGGGAGCCAGAGAGATTTTCCTGCTGCTGCTGCTGCTGCGCGTGTAATTGAGATAATAACGAGCAAAAGTGAGAGATTGATTTACAGTGATAATCAGGCTGCTTCTTCTTCTTCGTCTTCTGCGTTCGCCACGCAAAATCCACTTTGTAAATCAAAAAGTGCGTGAGCACGATAAGCCTCGAGCGCCCTATATGAGCGCAGCAGCCGCAGCGTATTTGTTCGACGCGCCCGTGTACGGTTACGTCGTAAAAGTTTCGAGCGCTCGGAGGAATCATGATGATGCTTCGCTGCTCCTCTTAGCAGCAGCAGCAGCAGCAGGTGATAGCTAGCTGCCAGCTAGCTCGTCGTCGTCTTGTGCGCGCGGATTAAGCTCGTTGACGCCGCTGATGCCCGCCTGCCCGACCGCCCGTGTCTGTTTATTCTTATAAATCAAGAAAGCTCACTGCGCTGCGCACACGTTGCAGCCGCGAGATAAGAAAACTCGTCGCACACATAATGTAGAGAGAGAGAGAGAGAGAGAGAGAGGGACTCGGTGGATTTTTCCCGCGTAATCTCATCTTACGTGTAGCGTATACAGCAGAGCATGACGTTATAAACGCTTTATTTCACCTTATTATTTTTTTTTTCTTCTTTTCACGCTTGTCTCTCATAGGCGACCCTGTCGTCTCTGTGCCGGGGCGGCAACGACATCAGCGAGGAGACCCAGCGAGCCTTCGAGTCCTGGCTACAGCAGCAGCACCTCGGCCTCATACCGAACTCGCTGCTCCAGCCCCCGACCACCAATCACCATCATCATCATCCGGGCCTCAATCATCACCGGGCCCAGTCGCCCCAGGGCAGTTCCAGCGCGGCCGAGGTCGTCTCGTCGGCCAGCGGCGGACCGACGTCGGGCGGCGCCAACAATTCCGCGGCCGGCGTCGTTTCTCTGCCCCCGCACCACCCGGCCCATCCCCACCACCACCATCACCACGCGGGACTGCTGCCGTTCTCGCACAAGTCCCGGATGCGCACGAGCTTCGACCCGGAGCTCGAGCTGCCCCGACTGCAGCGCTGGTTCGGCGAGAATCAGCACCCGTCGCGTCAGCAGATACAGCACTACGTCAATGAGTTGAACGCGCTGGAGTCGAGGCGCGATCGCAAGCCACTGCACGTCAACAACGTCGTCTACTGGTTCAAGAACGCCCGTGCCGCTCAAAAGAGGGCGGAGAATCGGGGCGTTAATGGATACAGTCCACCGGGCATGAGTCCGAGGAATGCGAGCAACGTCAGCGAGGACTGCAGCGACGAGGAGGAAGATTCCAGACTTCAGGTAACTACATTTTCTCCCTTGAGTTTCGAGTTGCCCAGCTACGAATTCGACTCCATCCTCGAATTTCACAGTCCGCCTCGCCGTCGCCTTGCGCGCCAGCCAGCCCACCCGTAGGGCCCTTGTCCCTCACGACTCGACCCGAGGACCAAGCGGTCCAGCAGCAACAGCAGCAGAGTCAAGCCCCGTCGTCGACGTCGGCTTGCGTCAAACAGGAGGACTCGGTCCGCACCGCAGGAGGTGGCGGTGGAGTATCGTCCGGCTCCGAGGACGACGAGGTCAGTCCCGGCGGGCCGACCATTCCGGGCTTCTCGCTGGTCCCCAGTCCGATGTTCAGCCACAGCGTCATGTACATGTCGCATTATCTGTCGCCTCGCGGGCCCACGGGCTGCCCCACGAGTATGCTCGACGAGAGGAGGAAGCGCAACAGGACCTTCATCGATCCGGTCACGGAGGTGCCGAGACTCGAGACCTGGTTCACTCACAACACCCATCCCAGCCATGCGGTAAATATATCTCGATAATATTTTTTTGAATTATGACATTGCTTAAATGCGCGTTGACTAGAGTAGTAGTGTTTAAAGATGGATTTTTTGACAATTTTAATTCTTTTGTGGCTTAGAGTTCTGATCGGGGCCTCGATACTAACGGCCTAAACTTGCAAATATTGCGAGAAGAGGTCGGAAAAACTATTTGAATTTATTTGATTTAAAAAAATTATCATTGAAATTCAATAACAAGAGTAAACTAAAAACTGCACCCGGCTTTACGATCATTTAATTTTCTGACATTTCACATTAGCGCGCAAAAATCACCTGGCAATCGCTAAGAATTCAGTGTAATCCGTGGACTAAATCCATCTAGAAAAGTGCTACGGATGCGGCGTGCAAATTGAATACACGCATCAGTTTGAGCTAGAATATATTAAAATGATTACTACTAAGGGTCGTCAAATTCACGCACTATAAATATGTTTGCTTCATTGTACATTCATTTAAGAGATTTTCTAAAAAAAATTAAAAACGAAAATCCGACCCTTACATGCATGAATACAAATTGTTGGAACACAGAGATATAGCTTGTAAGCTGTGTTGTAGTCTTTCTCTGCGCTTCGTGCGATCTAATTGTTCTTCAAAAAACATTAATACTTTTTAACCAACCTCGAATTGTGTTACCTCGAATTATACAATTTTCATAAAAAGCCGGAAAAATTCAATTTAAAAAATATGAAAATCAACCGTTACATAGCAGAGTTAAAACCGCTGTTAGAATTAAAAATTTAACAAAATTTCATAAAAAATAACAGGATAAGCATATCAATAAATTTATATTAAAAGCATTTAACATCAAAAGTCACTGCTAATACATTTATAAAGAGCTTCCTCCTAAACATAGATTATTTCTTCAATTGCGCATGAATGTAAATGCAATAAAATACAGGTACATGAAAAATATTGAAACATATGGTTTATATTTAAGTTGGTGAAGGGAAGGTCCTGGGATTTTTCAAAATCGCGAAAAAATGGATACCAGTTTTAAATATTTTATTATCATTTAAGAAATTTAAAGAAACTTCTATGAATGATTTTACAAAATTTCGTAGACTACTCATGCAATTGTAGAATTCCTCATCGCGTTCAAATGTTTGCTTCGATTATGTACTCAATAGATGTGAGTTTTGAGGTTACCTTTTTGTCCAAACGATTTATGACAAATGCCACATTCAAAGGGTTTGCTATGATAATGTACTGTGATTATGTGCCTTTTGAGTTTTTGTTTTTCTCCAAACGATTTGTGACAAATCTCACACTCAAAGGGTTTGCTCCGATTATGTACTGTACTAATATGAATTTGAAGATGTTCTTTTCGTCCAAATGATTTGTGACAAATGTCACACTCATAGGGCTTGCTCCGATCATGAACAGTACTTCTATGTTTATTGAGGACACACTTTTGCCCAAATGATTTGTGACAAATTTTACATTTAAAGGGCTTATTATAATTATGAACTGAATTAATGTGAGTTTTGAGTACATTTTGGTATCCAAATGATTTGTAACAAATTTCACATTCGAAGGGTTTGCTACGATCATGTACTGTCTTTATGTGGAATTTGAGGGTATCCTTACGTCCAAATGATTTGTGGCAAATCTCACATTCGAAGGGTTTGCTCCGATTATGTACTGTACTAATATGAATTTGAAGATGTTCTTTTTGTCCAAATGATTTGTGACAAATGTCACACTCATAGGGCTTGCTCCGATCATGAACAGTACTTGTATGTTTATTGAGGACACACTTTTGCCCAAATGATTTGTGACAAATTTTACATTCAAAGGGTTTACTATGATCATGTATTGTCTGTTTGTGAACTTTGAGGTGAGATTTTCGTCCAAATGATTTGTCAAGACAAATATCACATTCAAAGGGTTTGCTCCGATCATGTACTGTCTTTATGTGAAATTTGAGGGTATCCTTACGTCCAAATGATTTGTGGCAAATCTCACATTCGAAGGGTTTGCTAAGATCATGTACTGTATTTACGTGAGTTTTAAGATATTGTTTTTGTCCAAATGATTTTTGACAGATGTTACATTCAAAGGGTTTGCCGTGATTGTGTATTAAATTTATGTGAACTTTGAGGATGCCCTTTTCTCCAAATGATTTGTGACAAATATCACATTCAAACGGTTTGCCAAAATTATGAACGGTTTTTACGTGCGCTTTGAGTGTGTTCTGGCATCCAAATGATTTGTGACAAAAGCCACATTCAAAAAGTTTCGATGTGTTTCTAATGATTAGAATTTTTTCTTCCAAGTAGTTGGTCCTTATTTGGTTTTCTACTTTCACAGCAGGTGGATAACTCTGATTCACAGTTTTACAAATGGTTCTAGATACAGAAATCAGTTCAGGTTTAGCATCTTTGCACTCGAATTCTACGAATATTTTTTCATCAAACTTGTTCCGTAACGCCGTAGTCTCGTTCATGTTATTTTCCTAAAATTAAAGTTAAATAATAATATTTGAATGTTGAAAAACAGAAATGATTTAAAAAATTGAACTCACCGATGTTTTCTGAAACGTGAATCTTTCGACGTTTTTGGCTTCGCAAGAATCCACTGAATCGAAATAATAATTTTCGTCTGCATCTAACCAAGTATCATTCGGTTCTTTTTTCACCCTGAGGAATAATAAACTTCGATGAAGCGATCCCTTGAAAAAATAGCATGGAATACACAAAAAAAATATTACCTAACTTTCTCCTCTCTACTTTCCATCGCTCGCTGTAATTACTGTAAATTTTCACGTTGTGCATAGAAAAAATATTCGAAGTTATATGCCTCGAGTATCCAATAATATCGCGCCTCGATTCCACTAATTATTAAACACTTGCTCACTGTAGGAATTCGGTTCTTCGCCAGCGACTGTACATACTGATCTTTGATAGCACGGCGTAACTTCGATTGAGGTAGCTCTTTCCCTATACTTTCCCCTTCCACCGTCGACTGGCGAAACGCAGTAATGTACTGCGATACAGACTAGATAGGCTATTGTATATAATTAAAACTTGCTATTACTCACATCACATTATCTGCTATTGCTATCTATAAAACGCAAGAACCAATATTTATAAATAAAACGCACGAGACAATATTTATGAAGCAAGCGAACATATTTTTAGTGCGTGAATTTGACGACCTCTAGCGGTAATAATTATAATCCTCATATTTTTCATTCTAGCTCAAACCGATACGTTGTATCCAATTTTCTCTGCGAGCTCGTGGCACTTTTCAAGCTTATTTTACTTCGTGGATTACCTTTCTTAGCGATTGACGTTTTAAATTTATTTGAAAAAATATTGACAAGCCATTTGTGCGTACCATATCGAAACATCAAAAAATTTCAGCATAGTAAATAAATGTGACACTAATTGTATTGCGTTTAATTTTCGCATTTTGCGTGTCTATCTTACCCTGGTATAAATGTTTAACAGAAATACTGGTCTAATAACTAAAAAATAACCATTTAAAATGTTTTAAATTATGCAATCATTAATTGGCTTATTTTTTGGCAATTTTTCTGTTACGATAGCAGTAAATGATCGCAGGAAAAATTGTAAAAAAATTTTTTCGTAGTTATTACAACATAATTTATATAATTTAATTGAAATTTTAGTCATAATATTGCTTTATGTTGAAAAATAATATCAAATCAAATTAGTGTTCTTAAATTCAAATTATAAGTAAAGGGTGGAAAAAATGTCACATCTTAAGAATTTACGGCCAAGGGATAATGACAAACAATCGGATTTTAAAAATAATTTATGGATTGGTAGTGCGTGACATACATACTAAAAGAGAATATAAAACTAAACAATTTTACATATTTTTTTCTATCTGCTCTGCCTACGGAAAAATTAATTTCCACAGTATTTTTCATTAACGATCCCCTGAATCTGTTGCAGCTGATACTCAAGTACACGGAGGAGTTGAATCGCATGCCGTACAGGCAGAAGTTTCCGCGCCTCGAGCCGAAGAACGTGCAGTTCTGGTTCAAAAATCGACGAGCCAAATGCAAGCGCCTGAAGATGGCGCTGTTCGACGGCGAGTCTCCACAACCCCACCCCTATCACGCAGATTAGCCAACGGCAGCCGCCTCCGCCGCCGCATCATCGTTACTCTCGTCGTCGCGCTTGTACATTTAATATACATATTAATTATACGTAATTAATTATTATCATCATTATTATTATTATTATTAATTCACGAGACTTATAGAGCTCCAACCAGGTTCGAATACGTGCAAAACTAGTTTTCCTTATACGGAAGAGTTTTTGAAACGAATTTTTTTGGGCATTGAAAATGCGGAATTCGTCATGAATAAAATTATTAATCGTGAGTCGTTAGCAAAAATGAAAAATACTCAATTTTTCGAATATTACAATTACCATAATCTACGATTACATATAAACAATATATGAATGAAAAAAATGTAAATAAACACACGGATAGCTTCTAATAAGGGAAAAATAGCATGTTAAGGACAAAAGATTGTTGCAATTTCCGTGGGTTTAATGGCTGTATATTAAAAAAAAATTATGTACTTCGTAAACGAATAAATATAGTAACTGTCCCACATAGCATACATAATTTGTAAATAAATCGACTTGTACTGTTTTAGGCTCTATGAATTATTTTTAATGATTTGTAATCGTCATCATGAATTTCTCATTATTAAAATTATCGACACAATGATCTCGAAATAAAGAATAAAAAAAAATACAAACAAAGCTTACACCACTCGTTCGTGGCTTCATTTCTTACATTTCTCCCTCCACTCTACACACATCCTCTCATTCCTGTTGTGCCGGCGCCATGGTAGCGCATCTTCAAAAATCAACCTGGTGATAACGTCAAAGACACGTACAATAAAAGCTCCCATACGTGTGGATACTCGCGCGCACACGCGTTGCGTAGGAGATAAGACATTGACTGTCAACGCAAAGCGAAACCAGCGCGTGTTTCTCTGAATACGCGAAAGCCGGAAAATTAGATTGGACCCGATGATATCGAGCTTAATGCTTCGGCAGGAAATTGAAAATATAACTCGCGTGGCGGTGAGATTTGTTTTGTGCGTACGATGGTGGGTCGTCGAGGATGAGGCATCGATCAGCCCTACACTAGCTCTGATCAAGCTTTCATGACGCAGTTTAAATTCAGGGCAGCTCAATTTTTCCTCGGAAAAATATAATAGCCCAGTAGTGAGACATAAATACTCTCGAGCAAAGTAAAAAAAAAAGAAAAGTAAACGAATATAAGGAGAAAAGCTCGAGTTAATATACGGCACAAACAAGACAAGCGAAAGCTCGTATTCTTCAAACGATAAGATATCAAAACACATATATACACGTGTATTCAGTTAAAGCCTCGCTGCGCACTGCAATAATAACAAGTATAATACAGAACTCAAATCTCCATTTAGCGCAAAGATGAAAAAGCATATAGAGGGAATAGAAGCGGAGCGTGTGTATATAGGAAAGCTCTCTCTCTCTCTCTCTCTCTCTCTCTCTCTTTCTCGGTGCGCCGTGAGGAGAGAAGAAAGGAGAGATTAAACGCGGTGAAAGATCGACGAGTGAGTTTCTCTACTAGCGGATTTAATGAGGATAGGCGGATTTGTCCAATTACAACGTCTTACAAGGATTCATATTCCGTTTGGCAAAACAACACTGAGAGATAGAGAGAAAGGTTGAAAGCCTCGTGCCGCAGTGCTGCTTCTTACTCTCTCTGCGCCGCCCCCAAAAACTTGTATTCGTTCTATACCTGCATATGCGTTTAATGTATAAAAATCTACAATTTGAGCAAAAAGATGAAAGCTTGAGAGTTTTTTTGCCAGGAATGTCGGCGTTAAAAGTCGCAAGCTCACCAACGATCATCCCCTTATCCGATGCTCATTTGTCAAGCCACACAGGAGAGACTTTTATTCACGCCTCGCAAAATGAGTTGGTTTTATTTTTTTCGACAAATATAATATGGTACGGCGCGAGACGTCGAATTCCACATCTCGCATACATCATCGTCGCGCGGCGAACAAATAGCCGCTTCCTCTCTGCGGAAAGTAGTTTTCCGCAGCGGCAGCAGCAACCCCTGAAAGCACAATTCTTTCTCCTCGCCTCTGCGCCCCCGCAGCAAACTTGATATGCATACAACGTCTGCATAGACTTCCTTATAACACATACATAATATTATAGATATACAAAAGGAGCTGCCTGCCTCGCCGACGAGTTTATCATATGTTATATACGGCCGCGCGCGCAGCTCTTTTACCGCGCTACTGCGAGAAAGCTGTGCGTTGCGCGTGTATGACATTGTGCGCGCGCGAGAGTCAAGCTTCGGCATTCAAGGTACGTTCTTATCTGCCTATCCGGAGCGCGGAGCTGTCAGCAAAGTTCCTGAATAACTGCGCGGTAGCGCCAGAGTGGAGGAGGGCCAGAGCGTAATGTATATCTATATGTGTGTCGCGCGCCTAGCCTCGACGAAGATATTGTATGCATGTATAATGCGCGCCTCCTCTTATATATGCACGCACTTAAACGGTATAAGACTTTGTGCCAGACTCGACGTTAAATTAACTATACACATCTAGTTTCGCTTTTTCTCCCGAAAATGAGAAGTAACGTAGTCATATGGCACAGCGATGTATGCGTGCTACAGGGCTAGGGCGAAAGACGCGCGCCCCTTTCATTGTACTCTCGTTACGTCGATTGACTCTCATGTCGTCGTCGTCGTCGTCGTCGTCACTGACTCTTCGACAATCATCCAGCCAGCCAGTCAGCCGATGGGATAGTTTTGGATGTGTGTAGCCTCTTTCCAGATACGCGGCGCGTTTATTATATCTATATACGCGCGTGTGTCCAACTATTCGCGCAAACTTTCATCTGACATGACTGCCGGATGAAAGATAATAATATCACGAGCGTGTTTCGAGTGAGAGAGCCTCGCGCGCTGCCGAGAGTCTACTGGAGTTGAGAAACTGAAAATGCCCATAACCGAATCAACGTACAATCTCAATCTCTGTCTCTCTTTCTGTTACTCGACTGCTGCTGCTGCTGCTATGCTACTCTCGCGTCGAGTCGCGTCGAGAGAGATTCTGTCAAGCGAGAGAATCGTGTGACAAAAATTCAATCGCCACCTCTTTCCGCTTCGGAAGTGATAATAAGCCACTGGCTATACTGCGCCAGATAATCGTTCATTATACAAACTCGAATGTGTTCGCGTTAATTAACGTTTAATCGCAATTCTCAAGTTGAATTTTACGTCAATTGTGATATTTTAAAAGAGAAAAAGAAGTACTCAACATTAATAATGGCCTGATGTTCGAAAAAATGGATATTTGAATAGATCTAAGCATTAATTGACTTGTTTTTGGTTTGTTTTTTGTTACCATTATGTTTTCAAATATTGAGCGTATTTAAAATTTGATCTAAAAATGACAATTCAACTGTTCAGACCAGTTTAACCACTTTCAATACAATAATACTACTTTGAGCATTCACTACTAGATGGCGAACTCCTTGGTTCGTAGATTCTGCAAGTGGCAAAGTCAAAATAATTGTATAAGTAGAAGCACGGTATAACTTTTTATAACGTTATAATTTTTTATAATTTTTATACACTATAATACGGTATAATTTTTTAACACTGTTCTGATGTACATTTCGTTGTCAAAAAAGTTTTATACGTTAGCAAAGAAAGGCGTAGAGTATAAAATGACCATAAAATGTGGAAAAAAACGTTACATTTTTGGTCAATACATGTCCAGTTCTACTGTCCTTTTTATGTCCAAGAAAATTCATTGGACAAAAACTAGCCATAAAACGTCGAGCATATCTAACACGAAAAACATAATCAACAGCGCGGAGAAAAAGAAAGATTAAGTTCCCAATGAAAATTACTAGCAGCTATACACGCTGTAGGCTTAAAAAGCTCGAGGCAAAATCTTAAAACCGACAATTTGGTCCTCGAAGCCGAACTAGTGCGCTTTTTTTTACGAACGGCGGACATTTTCACTCTTAGATGCCTAAGCGCTCGCGCTAGGAGGAGGAAGAAACGAGTATTTGAGGGCCTTGGAAATTGGTGAGAGGGTGGGATTGGCGCGCGTTATCCAGTCGATGCAGGGAGGAGACAACGAGAGTGCAGCTCTACGCTCTACACGCACCTACAGCTTCTCGAATTAATTGATTTACTCGTGGAGACTTTTTTTTGTGTCTCGTGCCCCGAATAATGCTCGAAAAAATTAAAAGTAAATTAAGCCGACAGGAGGAGGACTGCAGCGCTAATAAAACACAAGTCGAGTACAAATGAACTCCGACTAAGCGGCAGACAAGCGCTTCCTTATTCTTTAATCCTGCTCTCTCTCTCTCTCCCGGGGGGTGTAGTACTACATAGCGCATATAAAAGCTTCACGGAACGCGAAAGTTTATATAGCCCTACCGGACCGCTACTACCTACCTACCTACTACTACTCCCTCGCGTCTCTGCGCTGTGTAGTACGCGATTGAAAGTAATGAGACATAGCAACGGATTTTCCAGCCACTAAGTTGTTAGCTTGTCATCTCTGCAGCCAACGACGAGAGATGCTCTGCTCCACGGCAGTGGATAATAAGCCGAGGCCGAAGGGATATTGTCATTAGAGATTTTCCGCAAGCTCTGACAGTAGGCAAGGAAAATGTCGAACCGAGCTTCTCCTCCTTCTCCTTCTTCTCCTTCTTCTCCTTGTTCTTTTGTTTTATTTTTTCTATGTTGCAGAACTAATTTTCCAATGATCGTTCACGTGCGAAGGTAAATCACGCATCCTTTCTTTTTTGATCTCATAAATCAGGCGCCTAGGAAAAAGAGATTACTACGATTCTCTCGTACAGACACACACGCACACGATCATAATACCTATCTCTCCGCTCGAGTGTGAGAAAAAGTCGTCCTCTATCAAGGCTATAATACCGCGCGGCGGGACTTAATTGATCTACAGGCGAATATTAGAGCACTTAAGACGTGGTGCGCGCGCGCGTGGTCATTTAGCGAGGAAGATTCATAGCTTATATGGACTCTTGTTTTCTCTTCTGGGCTGAAGGTGATCGCGTACAATGGGCTAGCAGCAGCTCGGCAAGGAGCAGCGCTTCGTAAATAAAAGAAATCCCTAGTAATGGCTTTTTCTCTGCCCGGCGCGACCGAACAAACTTCGGGGCTATATAATATTTTTGGATTATAACCAGACACGGGGTTAATTCTTTGATCTTTGTTTTTCGCGCAAGCTCGAGTTTTCTCGGAACGTCGCTATACAGCTGTAGCCCAGACAATTTGATAACAACATGTAAATGCACGGATCTTAGTTCGCTCGCTGCATAATGCATTCTTTCGGAATTCGGGCGAGTCCTAGCTTGCGCCAGGCGGCCGCAGAAATCCCACTTTCTAATCCCTTTCTCAAGTCACAGTGCTCAATCTGGAAAGTGCGTGGCTGCTATAGGGTTGCGTAATAGAGAACGGAGTACACACACTTAGCATCCAAGGCTAATTCACGCGACTAAAGCTTGCGGGCCGCGCCGATACATAATTTATGCGCGCCACAAGCTAGACGACATACAACGACGACGCGTAGACGACGATTGTTCGCTTAGTAGCTAGATCTACTTAGCAGTCAATTTCGGGGAAGCAACCAGGTGCACTCGATTCACATTATTCCGCAGTAACTCGTGTTAAAATTCACTTGGCTTGTATGTGCTGCTGCTGCTGCTGCTTGTCGCGTTTAAACAAAAGTCATAAAGCTCGAGACGAGCATCCTCGCCGGAGCGAAAAAGCCAATTCATAAATCTAGTCATAAGCGACAAGTTGCCTCGCCTCGCGCGTCCAAGTCTTACAGGCGTGCACACTCTCGAGGCTCTCTTACGAGTTTATGCTGCTGCGTCTTGGAGGCGAAGCACACGAGCAGCAGCAGTAGCAGCCTCTCTCCGTTCTCTGGACGAGGAGCGATAAAGCCAAGTCGCGCGGCAGCCAAGGCGCTAAATACTTACATAAATCTGTATTGCCCCGTTGAGGAGCTTATGTATAAAGGAAACTCGAGAGAGAGAGAGCTGCAACGGCAGCAGCAGCGCCAGTCGTTACGAGCGGCGGAGACGACTACTATTATGAAGGTAAGGGGAGGGCTTTCTTGTACACAACTTACATACTGCACATACATACGGCATCGATGCGTGTAATTCTTACCGCTTACAATTTTTACCCAGACGCATGGGAACGTGGAAAAATTTACATAACCGCGCTCGTATATAAATATAAAGACTCGTGTCTTATTGATATCCATAATAGAGCTTGCGCAACGTCGAGAAAGGGT
Source organism: Trichogramma evanescens (assembly GCA_902732785.1). Taxonomy (NCBI): domain Eukaryota; kingdom Metazoa; phylum Arthropoda; class Insecta; order Hymenoptera; family Trichogrammatidae; genus Trichogramma; species Trichogramma evanescens. Next base: position 21,421 of record CACVKI010144238.1, read on the forward strand.
TGAGGGTTGGCAGGAGAGAAAGCTCGACTCGAGCGAGAGAGAGAGAAAGAGAGATATACGCCGCGAGTGCCAATTCCACAGAAGGCGAGAAAAGCGCGAGAAATCCGTGCCTGCTTGCGGAGGCAATAAATCTACAGCTAGTATATCTCTGAGCTCATGAATGTTATTAAGATACAACCCCAGCAAGCAAGCTCGCGCGCGCAAGCTAGATAGGAGCTTGCAGTATATACTCTATACCTACATAGACTATATATAGCGTGGCGCTTCCTTTTATGTTATATTTTTTTTTTTGGAAAAAGGAGGGAAAATATCACGCGGGGTGTGTGTTTTATAGTCTCTCTCTCTCCGAAAGGGTGTCCATCCACGGTGTGAGTCCGGGGGTGAAAATCAACGCGCTCACCTGTGTGCACTGTGCGCAGTTTAATAAAGCACGGGCGCGAAGAAGAAGAATCCATCGAATTAGCATGGCAGCACGCGTCCTATAACCCAAGATAGATAGACAAGTAAAGGAGAGAGAAAGAGAGAGAGAGAGAAGTATATAGTCCTACTAGCAGCAGTGCGCTGGGCGAAATTTTATGAAGAAATACCGCGTCGGGTAATCCTGCCATAGATCACAAGACCCGTTGGCCGTTCTCTCGCTCTCTCTTACTCTGACGTCGTAGCTAGCGAGCAGAGAGAAACTGAGCGAGCGAGAGAGAGAGAGAGAGAGAGAGGGAAAATAAACTTCCCGCGAGCGTCTTAATGCCAAGGGACTTAACTCATACTTAGCTCGTTGCGAAGGGCGGGCCGAGCCGCGCGCTCTATATAGCCCACCACCACCACCCGATCTTTCGAGAACGCCAACTATAGGTACAAAAAAAAAGGTAAATTCCTTCTTCTTCCTTTTTTTTTTTGCTTACTCTCCGTAGCGGCGGTGGCTACGGCGGCGGTGTCTCTAACGCGGATTTTTTATTTTCGCATTCTTGCTGACGCGCCGCTGAGTTTGAATAAATCATCGTTTTCTATACCGTTGTGCCCGTAAGCAAAACAATAAGACGACGACGACAGATAGAGTGAGAGAGAGAGAGAGAGAGAGAGAGAGAGGTAGAGAGAGCTTGACCCCGCACGAAGCATAAACGGAAAATTTGATCAGAACTCCGACTACGACGACGACGACGACTCTCGAGTCGAGGGAGGTTTTATCCCTTATCAATCGAGTGCCTCGAGTCGAGTTGCCGCACGCACGCACGCACAAAGGAACGAAGCGGTATGCCCCCAAAGCCTTATCCTCTGAACGTCATCATCCTAGTCGTCGTGTGCTACCGGTTTGTCCTTTGTTTGTCCATCTCACGGACTGTTTCGATATTTATGGTTTTTTCCGGGTCAAAAAGCTCTTTCTACAGGATACAACCGACATGAAAACCCACCCTCTCTCTCCTCACTATATGACTTGTAATTTTTTTAAATAATTGAGAGATTGCAGATAGGATGGCGCAGAGCTACACCCTTTCCTTGATCAATCAATCAATTACCCGCAGCCCGAGGAGCAGCGAGCTCTCAGCTGTGAAATGGACCGGCTACGGTATATACTACTTGATATTACATCAAGACGCAAGGGGTCGTCGTCGCCGCCGCGTCGAGATCAAAGCTCTCTCTCTCACTGTCTTTTAGTCGAGCTCACGGCTCACGGCTCACGGCCAATTAAGCCGCTGCCTTACGTATACTCGCACAGATGTATATAATAATATATTTACTCTCGCGCGAGACGGACACGTCCTTATCCCTTTCTCAGAAGGAAGGCGGGAGGTGGGGTGGTGGGGGGTGGAGGCGTTTACATAGGCGAGCAAACAAACGGATGTATAATGATGCGTGTGCGTTGACGTCGATCGGCCGCCCAAAATTGTCTCTTTATTTTTTCTTACTGGAGCTAGCTCTCGTGCACTTGCGATAAAGTCGTAGCTTCCTCATAGAGAGAAGATAGCTCGAGTCGAGCAAACCACATAAACTCTCCAAAGGCAAACGTTATATTGTATACACATAAGCCTCTGCTGCTGTGCGTGTGTGCCTCATGCCCGCCTGCTTCGCTGTGTGTCTACGTAGCCGCGTTTGAAGGGTGGTTTATGTATTACGAGTAAGATATCCGATGATTTAGCTCTGTTAGAGACTCTCTCTCTTGAGGCTCGCGCGGAGACGCACACGCCTTATCTCGTCGCGTGGACTCCTTCTCTCTACGTAATCTTTTATTAATTCAGCTACTTGCGCGAAATTTATACCTAGCTCGCCGCCCGTGTATAGTTGCTGCTGCTTTTGTTTACGGCCTGTGTACGCCACATTCTTTTGTTGCGAGAGACGTTTATACGCGCAGAGAGTCTTAAATCTCTACAAAATTATCTTTTTATTCGTTTTATAAGCTATGGTTATTTTTATCTATAAGGTTGATCTTTGCTACACAGATGGCTTAAAAGTTTTAGTCTCGTTTCTCGGCTTTACAGCGCCGGACGAGCTCCGCCACGGGGTACCTCGACACACGGAAGTTGGTCTCGTCGTAATCCAGCGAGTCGTTGTAGACTTTCTGCATGCGATTCGACATGACGAGCAGTTCTTCCTCGCCCTCCTCGTTAAGGACGATCTTCAAGCCGCTGATGAATTGAAGGCGCTCGTGGTCACGAAGCACGATTTTCTGTAAATTTTCAATTTTTCGAGATGAGGTTACGATCAACGAAAATTGTTTTAAAAAAAAACAGGGAGGAGGACAAAACTTACGTAGCTTTGGCTGAAGTTTATGGGGTCGGTAAAATTGAAACAGCCCAGAGCTATTTCCTCGGATAATCCGTAGAATAAAACACCCTCGCGCGAAAATACCAATGGAGCAGTGCCTTGACTCGGTAGTACATTCATACCACTGAGATAGTTGACTTTTTTTGTGAGCAGCTCGTTGGTGGCGACGAAATGCATCGAGTACGAGGCCAGGGGTCTGAAGGCCAAGTATTGCGAGCCATCGGGGAGTTTCGGTGACAGCGCCATGCCCACCACTCCGTCGCTGAGGTTGAATTTTTCACCGGCGATCGAGAAAGTTTCTGCTGGTCCGTATTCGGGCTCGAAGGCTTGACTCTCGAGTCGTCGGATTTCCTCGCCCTGAACTACCAGTAGGCCGTTTCCGTAATTATCGGCGATATAAATCTTAGCTTTCTGTGAAAAATTTAATTTGATACATGATTTTATCATGATGATTGTATAAAAAAAGTATAAACAACTGGTTATTGCCTCTGGATCGGAGCAAGAATCATCTTCGTAATGAACGATCGGAGTGACGAGATTTCCTCTGCGAGTTCGGCGGTTCATGCCTAATCTTTTAGGTATAGTCACTCTGTGAACCAATTCGTTCGTCTCCAGATCGAATACCAATAACTTTGGCGAGCACAGGATATCTCCGTTCTTTTTACCGGTATCCAGTAGCCATATTCTATTGCACTTGTCGATCTACACTTTTAATAATTGGTTTTAAAATGGAGCTCAAAATTTATGTAACATAGAAGATATACTTACCGCAACCCTGTACACGTTCACGATGGTCTCGTCGCAGTCCCTCGAGCCCAAATGCCAGGACCAATCGGGATAAGGCTGGAGCACCGGCCCACCGGTCGTACCGCACTTGTTCGCCAGATTATTCACCGTAGCCGGAACACCGTCCTTGGCCAAAACCGTCACGAATATCCGTCCGTCTCGGGCCTGATCGACGTCGATCGGCACCATGTTCTCGTAATCGTAGGTACCATTTCGGATGAACAGTACCCTCTGCCTGCTCGACGACCAGTCGTACTCGAAGTACCTCCAGTTGTAGCTGTTGATCAAAGTCTTGGCTTCATCGTCGGCGATTTTTGCGGACGCGACGACGAAAAAGAGCGCAACGACGACGAGAGCTGCATAATAGCAGCGATGCGGGTGACACATCATTCACGCGCGATTTACGGGTAAAATTGAGCGAGCTGCCGGATTTTGATTGCTCGTTATTGATCCCATATTTATAAACGGTAAACACGATTGCGCTCGGCTAATAGGTATTGTTTCACTTTATAATAATACATTATATTGCCGCCGGTGGCAGTCAATATAAGATTTGCCTCGTCGGTGATTCGCGCGCAGCTGTGCAAACATCGCGACTCGGATTCGGATGCATATAACACGATTCGTTTGGAAAAATTTTGTTAAACGTAATCCGTTGCAACGGTTATCAACAGGAAGTACGGCTTTTTAAAGGTTGCAGATGAGCAAACTGTATATATATCATGTAATAATTTCCAATCAAGCTTTTCTTTTTGCAGCACGCGCGCGCGCGAGCGAGGCACGTAGTGCTGCGGCGCGCGATGTGTCACCAGGTGTGTCACGGAGTGCTATCTTCTTAAAATAACTTTCTCTCCGGGAACACGCGCCTCTCCTCTCTCTCTCTGCACTCTCATAAATCCGCGCGCAGGCACATCTCTTTATAATATAGGGCGAATGGGAGACGGGCGCGACTACCACTGCCACGAGCGGGGTACGGTCTTAAAAGTCCGCTATCAGCGTCGAAGCCCATGCAAAGAGGTTATACCGCACACCACCACGTCGTCGTCGTGGAAGGAAGGAGGTAAGTTTTCGGGATGCGCCTGTGGATGTGCTACTGCTGCTGCTGTGAGGAAGGGGTGGGTGGATGGGAGGCGGGGGTGGCAAGCGCTATATTATTATTAGAGTCCCTTAAGTCTAAGAGCCTTAAATCTGCGATAAGTTATGGGAGAGCCGACGCTCTCTCTCTCTCCTCTCTCTTCTCTTCTCTCTCGCTTACCAGCATTTTCCTTCCTTCCTTATATACTCAACTTTATGCATAACGCAACTATATATCTATATGGATGGGCTGTTGCTGCCGCTGCGCACCTCGTGTAATGTCTTAGACATCGCGTTCGCTGCTGGCCTTTATCTCGGCATACATTATAACCGAGAACGAGAGAGAGAGAGAGAGAGAGAGAAAGAGAGAGACGGAAGCAGCCTTCAGTGTGAGCCCGCGCGCGCGAGGGTAATTGAAAATAACTGCGTGCCTAAACCGAATTTGGCAAATCCTGCTGGTGGCACCCGTTGCACACGCTCATATACACGCGACGCGTACCCTCCCTATGCGACGTACGCGAGGATCATCGCTTGCGCTGAGAGATATTTTTTTTTAATTTCGCCGAAAGAGATGATTGGTGGCTCTGCTGCTGCTGCTGCTGCTGCTGCGTTTTATATACCGCATACACGGTGATTAAGTGTAAAATTTTCGAGATACGATGCTGCTAGTGGTAAATTTATGAGGACGTATGACTCTTGCTCGGTCAAATCATTGCTAAGAAATTGAAGACTGCTAAACTATTCGTATCTGTCTCGCAGAGAGTTTATAATATGGTCTGCTGAACTTATCGATGAGCTGTTTGGGTGAGTTGCATGTGGTAATCACGAAGCTTACCGTATGAGCGTCTACGTAAAGGTTGGATCGGTACAAAAATAACAAGCATGCAATATTTTTTTCGTTCTTGTACTGTGGACCAACATCTTTTGATAATTCAATAGATGATACATTTTGCATCGGGTATGAAAAATAGACGGTCTGCAAAGTTACTTCTTTCGGAGTTACTTACTAGCACACCGATAAAGAGTAGGTACTTGAAAAATCTGGTATTTATTCAAGTTGATGTAAGGAAGGTGTGTAGGATATTTCAAAATCACGAAACAATCAATAATAGTTTGAAATATTTTATTATTATTCACGAAGTTAAAGATGATTATGTAATTCTTTATCATGTCCAAATTATCTCCGGATATGTCTCATACATTTAGATTTTCTTCAGATCATGTTCTAAATTAATATGTTGGTTGAAGTCACTCTTGTATGAAAACGATTTGTGACCAATCTCACATTCGAAGGGTTTGCTGCGATTATGTACTGCATGTATGTGGTTTTTTAAGTTAACCTTGTATTCGAAAAATTTGCAACAATGCCACATTGGAATGATTTGTTATAATTGTGTACTATACTTATGTGAGTAGTAAGATGATGTTTGTATCCAAATGATTTTCAACAAATGTCACATGTAAACGGTTTGAAACGCTCATGTACTGAATTCATGTGCTCTTTGAGGGTACCTTTGGAACTATATGATTTATGATAAATGTCACAATTAAAGGGTTTGCTACGATCATGTACTATACGTGTGTGAATTTTGATGTAACTTTTTTGTCTAAATGACTTGTGAAAAATCTCATTCAAAGGGTTTACTCCGATTATGCACTGTACTAATATGAGTTTTAAAATGTTCTTTTCGTCCAAATGATTTGTGACAAATTTCCCATTCGAAGGGTTTGCTACGATCATGAACAGAACTTGTATGTTTATTAAGGTAACCTTTGTATCCAAATGATTTGTGACAAATATCACATTCAAAGGGTTTGCTTTGTTGGTGTACTGCGTTGACGTGAATTTTAAGATGTTGTTTTTGTCCAAATGATTTGTGACAAATTTCACATTCGAAGGGTTTGCTACGATCATGCACTACTTGTTTGTGTCTCTTAAGATGACTCTTGGTTCCAAATGATTTGTGACAAATTTCACATTCGAAGGGTTTGCTTTGATTATGTACTGTGATTACGTGCCTTTTGAGTTTTTGTTTTTCTCCAAATGATTTGTGACAAACCTCACACTCGAAGGGTTTACTCCGATTATGTACTGTACTAATATGAGTTTTAAGATGTGGTTTTTCTCCAAATGATTTGTGACAAACCTCACACTCGAAGGGTTTACTCCGATTATGTACTGTACTAATATGAGTTTTAAGATGTGGTTTTTGTCCAAATGATTTGTGACAAACGTCACACTCGAACGGTCTGCTTCGATCATGTACTGTATTTACGTGAGTTTTAAGATATTGTTTTTGTCCAAATGATTTGTGACAGATGTTACATTCAAAGGGTTTGCTGTGATTGTGAACTAAATTTATGTGAACTTTGAGGTTGCCCTTTTCTCCAAATGATTTGTGACAAATTTCACATTCAAAGGGTTTACTATGATCATGTATTGTCTGTTTGTGAACTTTGAGGTGAGATTTTCGGCCAAATGATTTGTCAAGACAAATATCACATTCAAAGGGTTTGCTCCGATCATGTACTGTATTTATGTGAAATTTGAGGGTATCCTTACGTCCAAATGATTTGTGGCAAATCTCACATTCGAAGGTTTTGCTACGATCATGAACAGAACTTGTATGTTTATTAAGGTAACCTTTGTATCCAAATGATTTGTGACAAATATCACATTCAAAGGGTTTGCTTTGTTGGTGTACTGCGTTGACGTGAATTTTAAGATGTTGTTTTTGTCCAAATGATTTGTGACAAATTTCACATTCAAATGGTTTGCTACGAACATGTACTGCAGTTATGTGAGATTTGAGATCACTTTTTTGTCCAAATGATTTGTGACAGATGTTACATTCAAAGGGTTTGCCAAAATTATGAACGGTTTTTAGGTGCGCTTTGAGTGTGTTCTGGTATCCAAATGATTTGTGACAAAAGTCACATTCAAAAGTTTTCGATGTGTTTCCAATGATTAGATTTTTTTCTTCCAAGTAGTCGGTCCTTACTTGGTTTTCTATTTTTACATTAGGTGAATAACTCTGAAACTCAGTTTTACAAATGGTTGCAAATATAGAAGTCGGTTCAGGTTTAATATTTTTGCACTCGAAATCTACAAATATTTTTTCCTCAAACTGGTTCCATAACACCATAGACTCACTCTCGTGATTGGCCTAAAATTGAAGTAAATAATAGCTTTTGAATGTTGAAAAACATAATACAATTCAAAACATTGAACTCACCAATGTTTTATTAAACGTGAATGTTTCAACGTTTTTGGCTTCGCAAGAGTTCACCGAATCGAAATTGTAATTTTTGCCTACATCTGGACAAGTATCATTCGGCTCTTCTTTTATTCTGTAGAATAATCAATTTTGATAAAGCGCCAGCTTAAAAAAATATCATTTCATACATAAAGTAAGTTATACCTCACTGTATCCTTTCTATTTTCCATCATTCGCTTGTTTATATGTATTTTTACTCTGTATTTTCACGATGAAGAATGAACAAATATTTGAGGTTATGTCCCTCGGGTAGCCAACACTGAACCTCGAATTTGCACCAACTTATAAACACTTGCTAACTGCTGAAATTCCGTTTCTCGATAGCAACTGTTCTTTCTATACTGGTATATTAGCAAGGTGACTTCGCGATTGTTTTAGTTCCTTGACGATACTTTCCCCCTCTACCGTCGATCGGACATACGTCTAATATGTTGTGATGTATGCAGGCAACCATACCAAAATTGTAGAGAAAATGCCGACCACCCAGGCGCATAATTCACGATTACATACATTACATAAATGTGGAAAATCATTAATATTACAGAGTTCTACAACTATAAATACACACCTATATTTATGATATTACAAGTAAAATTCAATTAATCACTAAAGTTGCAAGTGGTAGTAAAATATCATCAGTAATCGCATGGAAAGTTTTAAAAAATTCACCTCTACTTTAAAAAAAGTGATGACTTGATTGTGTCATCGAAACAAACGTGTTGTGATGGGTGTTGAGAAAATTGATTTTGTAAATAAATTGTTCAAGAATTGTTTACATTAATTTATTTTCTACAAAACATACATTTGCGTTAACTCGAACAGATTAAGCGATTCTCAACGACTGATGGAGCAAAGTGTTCCGCGGCAAATGCAAAACACAATCCAAACGACTCGACAAGCATAAGGCAAAAACGATACAGAAAATCGCATCGAGACGCAATATTATTTCAATGCTCGCTGCTCCTCCGCCTCCACCACCACCCTCGAGACCCGCACATCAATAAATACGAAAAAAAATAGAAGACCAAATAAAAAAAAAGGAGGCAACGGCAGCGACGGCGAATGGGTAGGCAAGATTACGCGTGTAAGTAAGCGAGGAATGTATCGGACCGCGCGCGCGCGCGACACGGGTCGTTTATCGCCTCGAATAAGGCAATAAAGACGCGAAGATGACTCTCGAGTACGTGGGGTTGCAGATGCGCGCGAGCGAACGAGAGCGATAGAACCGCAGCGTGTCTATATATAAGACGATGCCGTATACATATATTTAAGGGCCGATAGCGAGTAGCTAGCAGCACGGCGCCTTGAAATATGCTCATCCCACGAGCACGAGCCGCCGGAGGTGTTGGCCCCTGTGCAGGCGCACACGCACGCCCGAGCCAAGCCGTAAGAGAGCGAGAGAGCTTGTTACATGTTTTATAGCCAAAAGGTATATATGTATGCACGTACTCGACTCGCGAAAGCGTATTATATCGCGCGCGTTCGCTAGGCTACGCCGCGGCAATAATATTTAAAGCGTATATAGCAGCGGATGAAGTATATGTTTTTTCCTTCGTGACTTTATCAAATTCTATAAATTACGTACTTTTGTTGCCTAAAATGTTTTTGTATTATAAACTACCGCGAGCTTTATAATACGGCGGGGCTGCAGTTCGATCGAGCTATACGCGAATATATATTATTTAAAATTCAATTCACCAACGTTGCGAGAGGTGTGCTATAGATATGTATATGTTGTTTTATGCGCCGAAATTCCGGACTTGTTTACTTACGAAATCCAAAGTGACGTTGAGCATAAAACTGAAAGAAAGCTCCCAGTGAGCTCTCGGTGCGGAGCTTACACACACACGCGCGCACGAACTGTTCTGCAGGAAGAATATGAAGCGTCATCCACGCATGTGCGACGCTCGTTTGTCGAATCTGATTTAGCCTAAACGCGACTGACAATTACCTATATACGCGGGGCTTTTTCGAGCGAGTAGAAAGAAAAAGCTTACTAGCGCGAATTGGGGTTGCGTATGTAAAATTCGAGCTCTTTCACTCGCTGACGGCTGTGCGGAGATAACCCTCGAGTATATACATTTGTCAACGTGAAGGTAGGTATCAGGATTTGTCGTCGTCGTCGTTGTCGTTGCAAAGGGGGTGCACACAGCACGCCACCGCGAGGAGACAACTTTCGCACGCCTGGCTAACGTGGTAATTGATTTCTTCACGTTGAAGTGCACCTGAAAGCTGCGCACATCGCACCGCGTATTATATTGTACCTTTGTTTTCTTTGATAATTCACGCATCGCTTGCGACGAAACGTCAACATTTATATTCTCGTTTTTGAGCGATGATAATTCGCTGCCGAGAAGGTAAGGCGGGTTTCGAAACATAAATAAAAAATTCACGGACACGCTATGTTTGTTATCGTGCTTTGTTGATTAATTTCATCCGAGATGGGTTGTACTTTGTCTTCGTTTATCGGTTACAAAACGTTCGATTGCAAATATATCGGTAACTTAGAAAGTAAAGTTACATTCATTTATTTATTTAATTTTACGTTTTTTGGCCAATTGTTAAAAATATTTTTCATGAAAATAATGTAGGATTGTAGGAAGATTTTCTCATACAATTTAATATTTACAATTTCACAGACTTCCTTAAAAGAATCACTTTCACTTCGCCACTAGTAGATTTACAGATAATGGTACTCGCCATCTAGTGGTAGAAGCTAACTTTAATTTTAGTCGAATTTTCATACATCTTCGAATAAATTAAGCACAACATAAATAAGTATTGATCACTCTAAAATAATTACATTTTAGAGTATTTATTTTAAAAATTATCTTTCAATTACAACTTTTATTCAAATTTTATTCATGCAAATTTGCAGCATATAATCGAATCGAAAGCACTTTTTTTTCTTAGATGAATGATACATTGTTCAACTACTGTTAGTAACCTTTTTGCAAATTGCAAGTTTCAACTTTTTTTACTTAATTTTATAAAGTTTCACGAAATATCACTCGGCAGTCTGCGTCAGCAGCAGATGTGCGAGCCTCAACTGGGTAAAAATCGATGACGATTGGATGAAAGTCAAAGTTAAAAGCATTTAGCCCAAGGAACTGTTGCCGAACAAAGAATTCAAAGCTATACAACTATAACAGAGCTTACTGATAAAAAAAAACGAGCAAAAGAGTAAAAATTAAATCGTACACACAGCTCCCGATTGACAAGACACACGTATACATTTCAGCATCTGCATCTTCGGAAATATCATTACCTTTGGCTTTAACCAGGCGCCCAGGTATATAGATTTGCATTTGCGCCGTACAATCTATTTCACCGGGGAAAATGTAGGCGAGACTCGGAGAATCCTCTCGGCCGGAGAGAAACTGCAGCAGCAGCAGCGCAAAGCGCGCGCATCTCTCCGCGTAAGAGTATCGGAATAGAGAGAGGGGTATACCCGAGTGGGGAGGTATAAAGCACCGCCCGAGCTTCAACAGAAATAGCTAGAGGAGGAAGAGGTGGAGGAGGAGGAGGAGAAGGTAACCGTGTGTATGTGTGTGTGTGTGCACGTCGTCGTGGCAAGAAGAAAGAGGACAACCTAGAGGAGAGAGAGGAGAAGGTTGGGATGATAGCGAGCTTGAAAATATATATACCAGCGCGGTAGCTCACGAGCATCCTCGAACTGATCAATACTCTCTCCGGCAACCCTCGCCCTGAGAACAGCCTCTGTGTATTTCCGGTTTCTATCTCTTACTCTCTCTCTCTCTCTCGCTCTGCTACTCGGAGCTTTTGCTACTGCGAGCTTTCGATACGCCAGGAAATGAAGAGACGTTTGAGCTGGCGCAAAAGGAAAAACGCATTATCAGTAACTCAGCGCGAGTACATACATTTTTTTTTTTTAATGAAAGGTATCTCGCAGAAAGGCAAGAGGGAGCTGATTGAATTTTAATTATAGCTCGAAATTTGTGTGCAATTGCAGCAGTAGCAGTTGTAGCTGTAGATGATCGGAAAAGGCAGTCTATACGCGCAGAGGGAGATAATGAGCTAGGGGTATACATTAGCTGCGTCGCGTCTTGCTAATATACCGAGCGGGGGCCGAGGGTGAAGAAGCTATAACATCGAATTGACTCGCGACTGAATGTGCAAAGCATCGAGGCATAATTGTCGACTGGCTTTCAAAGGAGCGCCAGTACTAAGGTATCTGCCGAAGAGCGGATAATTATTACTTAAATAGAGCCATAATTAAGGCATTTTGTAATTGATGCAGTAGAATTACTATTGGTTCGTATCGCAATTTTCCGAGATCGCGACGAAAACGTGCGAGATAGGCGTGACCCCCCGTGGGCGTTCATCCCTTGCGTATATCCGCGCGTGGCTGCGGATTTGCAAAATCGTGGGAAAGGGGTTGTTCCGTGCAGTCATATACTACAGAGAGTCCGAGGCTGCACCGTGTTGTGGATCTGCGCGAGCAGCTCACACGATATAGCGACGATCAACAGGTAGGTGTATGAGGCTAAGCTCAGCCCCCTACAACTGCGTTGGCGTATAAGCGGCGCGTTTGCGACGGGATAAGCCAAGCGCGAGAGGAGCACGTAGAGTCGTCGTCGCTCGGAGGGATCACACCCTCGCGCGCGCGCGCGCAAGAGGGAGAGCATGAGCTATATCCTGCCGAGTGAGCCGAAGAGGGTGTGAACCCGGCCGTGGATTGGCGCTCCGAATTATTTGTACTGAATATACGTTTATGTACGTCGTGGGTGCAATGCACCTGGTGCAGAGTTACAGCAAAAAAAAATACGCGGCTTCAATTTTCCGGGCTAGGGGTAAATACCACCGATGCTTTTTATAAACTCCTTTAGGCCTCGTTGTTTCCTTTCCATTTCTCTGCGTGCGCGAGACCGTCGAGGAAATACAAAAGTATATAAGATATCGTCGCTGAAAGGGCTAAGAAGATAAAACACAGACGCTTGTCTCGGTTCGGCTCACGCTTAACTCGGCCCTGCGACCTGCAAGTCGTCGAGAGGTCGACGTCGTCGGGCCGGCCGCGCATTACACGCCTAAGTAAGTGAAGTGGATGGCGGACGTTATATTATATATGTCTGGGCAGTATACCCTGTCCCGTAGGGTCAACCGCATAAGAGAGAAGAGCTTACGACTTTACGTTAGACTCGTGCAGCCAATATCGACTTTTCGAATATATAGATATAATAAAGTACACATTTAATCTAATGTCCCTTCCATCCTTGGTCGAAGATGTGCTGCTCTCGATATATACGTGAGCTGACCCCTAGGACGCAAACCCATGCCTCTCAAGCTCCGACTCGAAAGAAACGAGTAAAGTATTATATACTTTTTAATCCTATATATGGAAGAGAAGAGGTCGGATCGTTTCCTCGACTGTACCGAGAGAGAGAGAGAGAGAGAGAGCTTCGAGTGCACGTACGATCGAGTCGATACATGCGTGCTGTACCTATCGGCTTATGCGCGAGCTGGCAAACACATGCGGCAACTCGAGCCCAACCGAATGATGAAGTGAGAGAGATAGCTTATCTGCAAACGAAGCGAGATAACGACGAGTGTGTGTGTGTGTGTGCGTGCCTCTCTCGGGCGCAAGGAACAATCATCGTCATCGCGCGCGAGTTCACAGTTGTGTGCTGCAATAGTCTCCGTTGCGAGCCGCCAACGCCACTTGTGCATGAGTATATAGGTGTGAATAGGCGCCTCCGCGGAAGAGTGAGAGAAAAGTAAAAAAACGGACATGTTTTTTTTCCGTGCCGCGACGCCGCCGCAGCAGTTGCAGAAGCAGCAGCAGCCACAGCAGCTACAGCAGCAGTAGTAGTAGCTGAGCGAGATGCTAGCGGATGATATGCGCCAAGGAAAAGCCTCGAACCGTCGTCGTCATGGCAGCTGTTTGCTGGTGGTGCTTTCTGGTGCTTTTCTCGGGGCTGCAGCTACTGCAGATGACGCCGACGCCGCCGCTCGCCCACGGGAAATTCTTGGCGGCCCAACGAACCGGCACTAAGGAGCTGCTGTACGAGGTGGAGGATGAGGACGAGGCGACGGGCGTTTTCGAGGAGACGTGCCCGGAAAAGTGCGCCTGCGATCTGAGTCACGCGCCGTCTACCGTGAGCTGCATCGACGTCAAATTGATAAGATTTCCCGACAATATCAGCAAGGAGGTCAGTTTAATAATATATAACGTACATATACCTTTCACGAATCTCGCGTGTACATACACCGAAGCTCCGACTTACTACTCTCGAGCTTTGTCATCGAGAGCTGTATTGACATCGAGTATTAGCTTTTTCATCCGATAAAGGCTCGATTTTTCCGAGTAATTTTGAAAAAATTTCGCGGTTTTCAAAAGTATCATAGCGTTTGATTCACGAAGCGCGTCATCGTACTCGCGGGCATACATTATAATATGCTTACAAATACCCTCTATAATACGCGACTTCCAAGTGACAAGTAATTCCGTTGAAATTCTATCTCGCCTCGCAACGATAACAAATAAAGATAACAACGATACGATGAATTTCACGCTGCAACTCACTCATGAACCTTTTCACGCGCTTTTACCGACACGGCCTCTCTCGTGGCGCCAAACATTTGAAATTAATGCCATTTTTTCCCGCAGGTCGAGCATCTCGATCTCTCGAACAACCTCATAACGGAACTGGACTTTAGTATCAATGAATTTACCAAACTGCAACACTTGATTCTGGTGAGGAATCGCATATCCGCGCTGCCGAGAAATTTGAGCGGACTCGTACATTTACGAAAATTGGACTTAACCGGTAACGATATAATCGACATAGTGGACGGCCTGAGGAGCATCAGCCAATTGAGCCGATTAAAGACCCTCTACCTCGGTGGAAATCCTTTGAGAGAATTGGATGGACTGAAAAATCCTACCTTGCAGTACCTCAACGTGGAATCTTCTGGTTAGTATTGAATTCGAGTTCGTTCACCTTTGTAAGTTATAATAATTGAACTCTTATCGCTGGTAAAATAAAGCTCAAGTGGCGCAATGAGCCGATAATTTTTTGTTTTGACAAGTAAAGAAAAATAATTTTCTTTTTCTTCTTTTTTTCGTCACAGGCATCGAGAGATTGAAAAATACGTCACTGTCGGGACTGCCTGAACTCACGCATCTGATCTTGACGAATAATCCCCTGAAGGAAATAAAAGATCCGTTCAGTTTGAAGCTCAAAGGACTGGATCTTTCGAAATGTCAATTGGGAGTGCTGTCTTCGCGAGCTTTTCAGGGATTCCCCGAACTCATCGATCTCAGATTGGCGGATAATCGAGATCTGGTCTACAGCATGAGGTATTTTTTTTGCACGTTTCATTCTCAGTTTAGTCATTCTTTCAATAATTTCCAAAATTTCAGATCGGAAACTGTTCGTCATCCAAAGTTACAGAAACTCGATGTATCTCGCTGCAACTTGGATCGCCCAGGCCTGTACGGTTTTCCAGCTCTGACTTATGCTAGATTGTCAGGAAATGCCATTTACATGCTGCCGGATCGAATATTCGCCAAAAATCGCGAGCTCACTCATCTGTTTCTCGACGGAAATCATTTGGAACGTTTGAATAAAAGCACGTTTGCCAATCTATTGAAACTTCAAGTTTTAGATCTGTCGTCGAATGGTTTAAAGAGCGTCCCAAACACGGCATTTCGTGAAAATATCGAGCTCCAATTCCTGAATCTTTCTGACAATTTCATGACGGAATTTCCCAAGTTATTCACCTCGGCAATGAGTTTGGACTTGTCGTCGAATCGCATCCAACGCATAGAGCCCAATTCTCTGTCAGCTGCTACGAGGTTGTTTCATCTAAATCTCAGTAAAAATCTCATCGAGGAAATGCCTAGTGGTTTAGACTCATCCAACTTGAGAAGCCTCATTCTAAGAAGCAATAGAATATCTTCTTTGGACAATGTTTCAATGAGTAATTTACCTGAATTAGAAAAATTGGACCTTTCTGGTAAGTATTGCATTATTTTTTATTTTGATAACGTACTGGAACTCATTTTTGCAAATTTCGATTTAGATAACATGCTGAGAAGGGACATCAGCCCTGAAATATTTTTCGACAATCCCAACCTGCGACAGATCAACCTCCAAGGAAATCTGTGGCATTGCGATTGCGATCAACTATCCCCAAGTTGGATTTACCTGAGCCGATTGGGCACGAAATCCGAATCTTTGGTCTGTCATACACCAGTAACCGTTTCCGGAGACTCTTGGAAAAAGGCATGTTCTTCGGAATGGAACAAAGTCGTGGCCATTGGTCACAAAACCAATCGCAAAACTTGGGGACTCGTTTTGGTTAGTCTGTTGACCTTGATCGTTTGCGCGGGTACTATCGTGTCGATTCGTCATTCCGTACATATGAAGAGGGTGAGAAGCCAACGAGCTGCGTCTGAAAGAGAAGTGCAAGAGCGGCTGAGGCTATTGCAGATGCGGAGGTAAGGATCGTATTTTAATAATTAATCATAAATATGTGATTAATTAATTATTTTATTTGAAAAGAAGCGCACAGGCTCGCGAGGAGCGGCGTGACCACGTGGAGCCTCGAATCCATCCAATGGAACTTATTAATCCTCCTAGCTACGAAGAGGCGGTGTCGATGCCTCGTCTGGCCCGCTCTCTAGACGCATTGAATTCCGTGAATGAAAACATCAGGACCACCAATGAAGCCAATCAGAACTCCGTGGCACGAATGACTGCCTCGTCCGAAAGTCTGAGGCCCGGCAAAAAGCGACGAATTCGTCGGGTGCGTAAATTGAGATCCCAAAGCGAGGACAATCTCGCGCGTCGCGAGCAACGTCGCGAAGAGAGGCTACGAAGAGAGAGGAGCACCTCGAGGATGAACGTTAGAAATAAGGACGATGAAGAGGAGAACGAAGAGAGTAGAAATAATAATCCGCAGTTGACCGAGAGTTCCCAGACTGCTGCCCCTAAAGTTAAAAAGGTACGGACTAAAACGGGAACATCGACCGATGATGAAGATTCCGATGCTCCAAAGATAAATGGAACGAAACGGATAGGAAAAACTATTATAAGGAATTTAAATAGGGAACCAAAAAGCGGATACAGACCGTCGACCGATGACAGCGAGGGTCACCGTTAAAAGAGATTACGATGTTTTAAAAATCTCATCAACACATTGCCAAAATATTAATTTCTTTTGTAATGATAGCACTCAATCAATCACGATTTGGTTAATAAATTGCCACATAAGCTAGTTTGTAAATAAATTAAACTACTAGATAATACTTAGATAGATTTTTAAATTGAAGAGACTTTATATGTAGTTCGTCGAAATGAATCGAAGACATTTTAAATTAATTTTTTTTTAATGTAAAAAAGTAAACATGAAAAATGCGTAATACTTTTATTAAATGTTTAATTTAATAAACAACTTCCATAAATATATATTTGTTTATATATATTTAATGTGATAACAATGTTTAATTACTTTAATAAATAAAATGAAACATGCTTCTCACTGAAAAGTATTGACAACGATTAAAAAAATATTTAATATATAATATGATATTATTACGAAGAAATTTAGTTTAAAATGTTATAACTTAAAAATAAATGGATCTAATTTAATTTTTAATTTTTTCGTTCGTACATGCTATTATTCTACAACCATGCATCGACGAATGGAGTTTGCTACATTTATCACTATTGAAAATTACAAAATATATTTGAGAGATTATTCGATTTCTCAATTAAATACATGGTAGATTAATACATCTTGAAGAAACTGTCTACTTTATCGGATGTAGATATACTCGCGGAGTTCAACAAACTTAATTCGGGTTGAGCATAAAGATAAGATTCAGTGTAAAGGTTTACTTTGTCGCTAATCAAAAGTTGTAGAACCTGAATTTTACGCCACTCGCAGCTTCTATTTGAAAAAAATTGTATTTCTTTCAGTGGAAAAATGTATGAAGGTTTAACAGAAAAAAAATGTTAAATTTGTTTTCACAAAAGATTGTACTCAAATATTTTAATAAAAACAAATTTTCAGGGTTTATTAGATTAAACTATTCATTTACACTAATAGTAAAAATAGAAACAATATAAATTTTATTAAATCTGCTCGCTCTAATCGAGCGAATTAAAATAGTATACAGTTGTGTGATGGCTCATTGAGATAAAAATATTTTCACTCGAACTATACGCTTAATTATTATTAGGAAATCAATGCCTTAAATTAATTTTTATCATTTAATTGCAACAAGACATTGAAATATTTATAAGATAATGTTGAGCTTGAAAATGATTATTATTACACGTTTGTCTCAAAAATATACCATACATAATGATATTTTAATTACAACATTAATGGATACTTTCATAAACTAATTAACAACCAACTCAGTGATTGAAACATTATTCTGAGTAACCTATGCAGAAGTTTACAGCAAAGACTCGGAAGACGCAAGATATTAAGATTCGAACGAAATCACGACATTTTCAATTCCGAGCTGTGGAAATATTTATTTATTTGGAGAACGTTTGAATCCACTTAAACGTGTAATTACAAACTAGCAATACAGTTAATTAAAATTTGGCGTCAGTTTGTTGCTCCTTTCACGGTACGCGCAGAACAACGCGGATGTTTCTCAACTAAGCTCACACTCGCACACACTCTCTCGCTCACTCTCTCACGCACACGGTTGACAAAAAAAATTAACATTAAAAAAATGTTAGTACAATACTAATGTTCATTTTATAAAACAATAGTCACCAAAATTTCGTTGAAATGAACTTTATAATCGTGCCTTTCAATTTCATTTTCTTTTCTTTTTTTTTTTAAATAAGTATCGTACGAGGAGTGACTAGTGTCCGCTCATCTTTGATTCAAATAACGAATGAAATACATGGTTTTCACGAGGAAATTATTTTTATAAATTAAGCGACATCTAACTAACATGCGTAACTGCGGGGCAGTCATTTGACAGCTTTTCAATAAAAATATTTCCTACATTCTGTTATACTATCGTTTGTTTCTTCTTCAGTACTATATTATAATATAATTGTCAAAGAGAAAAATGAAACAACGAAGCCCGTTGTACTATATCACTAATAGCACAGACATACACGTATACAATTAATATTTCATATTCGTTCTTTTTAGCCCTTGACAATAAAATTAATTGTGTGACTAATATCACAGAACGAATACAAACGAGGCTTTTGTACAATATTGCGTTATATCATTTGTTTCTTTCTTGTTTTTTTTCAATGGTTATTATATTCACAGGAGATTTCAGCGCGATCCGCTTGGTTTGCTTTTTTGTAAATTTTTTAAGGAGCTTTGACTAGGTGTTCTCCTTCGTCGTGTCGCTGAATCAGTATCGGCGTCTTGGGCACGCTGTCGGGGATCTCGCCGAGGGTGATTCGCACCTTCTTGGCGCTGAGCTCGTCGTCGTCGCCGCGGGCGGGACACTCGTTGACGACCTCGTTGGAGCCGTTGATCCAGCTGGACCTCGTCGGGCCGTCGATGTCCTCCATCGGCGGCTGAAGTCCGTTCAGCGGCGCCTCGATCTCGCCGAAGGTCATCGACTTTCTCGGTGGCTTGACCGGATCGTTGATCTCGATCGCCGGTCCGTTGGACTTGCCGTTGCCGACGTCGTAGCTGTTCTGGTTGTCCTTGGGCTCCTCCGCATGAGAGTTCATCAGCGGGACGTTCTCGAGGGTGTGGCCGTTGGCCGTGGGCTTGTTCTGGGGACTCTTGGCCTCGGGCTTGTCGATCAGGGACTTTTTGATGTCCTTGAGCTCGGTGCCGCGCTCGATGTCCCTGCGTTTCCTCTTCTTGTGGCAGAAGTCGCTCCTGTACAGCCAGTACGACAAGAGAACGACGAGGATTATCAACAGTATGGCGAGGACGATGTACGAGCCCGTTCCCATCTCCGGCTGTATCGAGGATCCCTCGACCTTGCCGTCCGTAGAATCATCGTTGACGGCGGCGGAATCGGTAACGATCGTCTCGTCCGAAGGTTTCGGCTGCTCGGTAGTGATGGTGTTGGTCGAAATCTCGATTTTCCTCTTGACGTTCATCTCGAGAGATTTGGTCGGGGTAACCGGGATGAGCTCGTCCTCCTTGAGGGTCTCGTCGAGGCTCTTGGCGCTCATCGTCGACGTCGTCATCGGGAGGACGGTCGTCGATTCCGGAGTGGTCGAGAACGGATTGATCTTGCTGAACATGTCGGTGATGCCGGAGTACCAGGAGCTCGAGGTCGACGTCGACGTGTTGTCCTTTTCCTCGGTGGTGGGCACGCTGGTCTCGTTGAAGTCGATCGGTGGCACGACAGCGATGATGTCCGAACCGTCGTCTCCCGAACCGTCCTCTTCTTCCTCGGCGCCGGATCCTTCGACCGCCATATTGTCGATGAATACTTCGGGTTCTTCGGTCGAAGAAGTCGAAAGATTTTCCGACGAGAGGTTCATGGATTCCGTCGAGGGTGCAGCCGTCGAGCTTTCCTCGGATTCCACTGGGAGCTCGTCCGTCACAGCCTCGGACGAGGAGATCAAATTAGCCTCGGAAGAGCTGGTTGGCATCTCCGTGATCTCTTCGGCATCTTCGGGCATAGGTGTGGTTGCCTCGAGTTCATTGGCTTCCGAGTTGGTATTTTCAACGGTGGCATCGACGGTCTCCGAAGCGGCATCGGCCTGCATCTCGGCATCTTGCTGCTCGAAGTTGCACACGGTTCTCGTGTCGGGCTTCAGCAGATACGAGCCTCTCACCGTGGATGGCTCGGCGCACAGAGATTTCTTGGTAATTTTGACTCCCTGCTGGACCAAGAGATCTCTCACCTCGAGAGTAGCGCAGTCGCAGAAAATCGGATTGTCGGCCAGATCCAGTAGTCGCAAAAATTTGAGATCGGCCAGAACCCGTGGGAGCTGACGGAGATCGTTGTGAGCCAGCTTGAGACTGTGCAATTTCGTCAATCCCTCGAAAATGCCACTCTTGATCTGGCTGATGGTGTTGTTGTCCAAGTTGAGCGACTGCAGCTTCTTCAGACTGGAGAAAGCGCCGGCATCGATCATCTCGATTTTACCGCCCGACAGGTCCAGATGCCTGACGGTCTTGGGGACTTTTTCGAAGCTGGCAGCGGTCAGATGCTTCGTCGTGGTCGGTGCCTTGAGCACGTGCAGATCCCATGTCTCGGTGTAGGCGACGTCGCCGAGATCGTTGCACGCGGCCGTGGTCGGCTTCTCGAGTTTGCATTGCGCGTGGACGGATTCCCACTGCAGCAGGACGGCCAGCAGGAACAAGCAGGTGTATTGGAAGGACTTCATCTTCGAATCTGATGTTACTGCAAACAATAAAATGAGTAATGTTATAAACATCTCGATAATAATTTATCTTTTCAATTATCTTTCTCTCTCAATTGCACGGATAATGTCGAACACAATGCTCCTCAATTACTCCCCGTTGCACATTTTTTTCTCTTATCGCTTTGTTAATGTATGCATTCTCTGCAAACGATCCTATCTTCCATCAATCGCGTGCCGAGTATACCCAGCATGAAAAAAAGCGGTCATCGCGAGATTATATTATAGGAAAAAAAGCCATGATCGCGTGCTTACGCGCGCGCGCGTTTTATTATGTGATGATATTTCCCCGGCGTCAATGTCGATCCGCGCGAGAGCGAAAAATGTCACACTACTAGTTTTGTGCGCGCAAAGCTCTTTGGGTCGATGCCTATTACACGCGCGTATGTGTATATAATATGCGAATCGCGAAATAGCTCGTCGTAGTATCCATGACAGGCCGCGAGCGCGGACATCATTACGATCCGGCCGGTAAAACGTCGAGCGATAATTATGAGCGCGCTCGGTGCAGTGCAGTGCGTGCTAATTATGGCAACGTACGCGACTTGCTTGTTTGTTTGTTACTCTCTTACTTTGCTTGCTTTTTTTCTGTTTTTTTTTTTTTTATATTGTTACCTTCGCAGAGCTTCTATACAAATACTACGCGAATCGGTGACACGTTCGGAATCAATGCTGCGGCTCGCAGCCCAGAGATAGCGGGATATATTTTCGAGTCAGTCAAGAAGAAGAGATGGTCTGGCGAGATAGCTGTCGAAGTGATTTTTTTGCACGAAGGCAAACAGAGATACAACCCAATAATGTCACATTATAGCCGAAATTGAGAAAGATTAATGGAGGATCGTTTCGTGAAATATGAAGAGCCTCGAGAGCGAGAGAGATACCGATTATCTAAAAATTGTAATGTGCTTCACGCCCGAGCAAAATTGTTCGGTCATGATTGATCTTTGACACGTATTTTATAGGAATATAGCTGTCGTTTTTTCCAACGGATCGCGTTACAATAATTTAACTTCCAAAGACGCGTTATTGTCATTAGTCTTGGCCGCACGCAAGAGTCAATTTTTTTCCCTCAGCTATTTCCTACTTTTTTTATTTCATTATTCATTAAAAATTCCAAAAGTGTGTTTTATCGCGCGAACAATGAAAAAGCAATTACACACGAGCGAGCACGATAATAGCTCGAGACTCGTCGCGGCACTGACTGAGCTGTGGCTTCTTTTTCTTCGCGTCTAATGACTCAATGTGTCTCATCGGTGGCGCGCACGCACTCGTAAATTACCGCACTAATCGATAATCTTACCAACAATGCGCGCGTACATGCATCGAGTCTAAGTAAGTACGGAGAGTCGCGAGTAAGTACTTTCAAAGGCCAAGACGCCGCCAACTCCCACGCAATGTGTCTGTATAAGTATGTGCAGAATGGAGCCACGTGATAAAAAAAAATTAAGTAGCCCGATCGCGAGAGATGTACATACGAAAATAGAAAGAGACTGACACAATATCGGCTGAATGGCGAAATAGAAAGATCATGTCTGCAGAAATGAAGGACGCTTGTTTATGTGTATATTATCTGCGCTGTATAACTGTGTGCGCTATATAGAATCATCTATTCCACCACTATATATACTATATATAATGCGACGTTGTAGTGGTGGAATGTCAAAAGAATAAAAAAAGAAAGAGTATAAAGCGGTATACTGATATACTACTGTAACGTCGTTCCTGGAGAATCATTCGGGCGGCGTTTCGCGGAACCTTAGGATAGGATAGGCGCTCGTCGCGTGTGCGCAGCGCAGCGCATGCTGGTAGGCACTTGTGTGATAGCTATATATACAATAAAGAGAGAGAAAGAAATTCTGCGGTTTTCGATGAGCATTATGATCGAGACAGTCTATGCACTTTTGAAGTTGTAGGCGAGCTCGATTGCCCGAAGAGGAGAGGACAGAAAAAACCGTGGCCGTATGTTGCTAGCTGCGTCCAATTTTCGTCTTGGAGTTATGTGTTTGAACTTTGCTGGACTTACGGTTGTAGTCAAATATATTCATTCTGAAGTATTAATTATCACCCGATGACTATTTGCATAATATTTACTCAAGTGAAAATATCAACTTCCGGGTCAATAATAGAACGCGTCGATTGTTGCATTTTACACTCAAATATTTTATTCAACGAAGAAAAAATTTTTTTCAACTTCGCCTGCGTTCTATACTTGACGTTCTTGTCTGCTACTACCCGCACACACACTTGATTGAGCAAGGCTCGCAGCTCGCGAGATGAGATGTATCGGTTAACGCAACGATATCTCGGCACTGCCTTACATTTTTTCTTTCTCTCAAGAATTCAGATGAGGAAAGCTGCGCGCGAAATGGGTTTGGCAGAATATAGAGATATATAAGCGATGGAACACGTGTCTCTCTTCCGCCCAACGACGCAGCGTTTCTTTTTTTAGCGAAGCTATACAACGTCGACTTAGATACATCATTCCGTGCTCAGCTCTGCGTATAGATAAGCAGAGCCTAGTATTGATTTTTCCAATTATTATCCGCGATAACCGAGTGTATACTTACAATTTTTAATTCAGACTTTGGCCTCATCAGTGTTTCGGTCCTCCTAGTAGCATCTGCAAAAGAAAAAAATATGACAAATCAATATTTTGTAATAAAATTAATTCAATCTCAATTAATTTTCGAGTAATACGTATAAATGATGGGTCATTAAACACGCTTGGATGATACTTTAATCGCGCTCCGCCACTCGAGTACGTATTTACCGAAAAACGACACAAAAAAACATTTAAAATTAAGTAAATTGCCTCATACACGTACGACGACGCGTACGTATGAGGTTCGTCGAAAAATAACATTTAATATCATACATAAAACAAGGAGACTCGAGCGAGAGAGATATATATAGAGAGAAAAAGCGTCGTCGACTCGCTCTTTTTTTCTCTTGCATTGTAAAAAGAACCAAGGATAATTGCACTAGGTTGTGACTCGTGTTCAAGGTAAGAGCGTAGTTGCTGTCAAAAAAAAATGAGCCGTCTACGCATGGAATAATAATCGTACGTAATCGTGCGAAAAAAAAGAGAAAAGTCGCTTATTGTTTTATAAAATCTCGTTTTCGAAAAAAAGCTCCTAAACTGCACGATCGAGAGAATTACGTGATGGGAACGACCATTTAGTCGACGACATGTATAATAGAGACGCGTCGCCAAAATCGTTGAGATGATACAACGACACTCAGACTCTTTGCGATAATGATATTACCGAAAACCGTACGTATACATCTATCCGACATCTGCGGCCAATTACTCTCCTCCTCGCACGCATGGGAACGCTTTGGGCGAGCTCGCGGCAACCTGCTGCAGACAACGGAGCACAAACTGAACCATACTACAGTGCGTGTGTGTGTGTGTGTGGGTAGAGCAGACGGCGCTGATCGTAGAGCAAAAAATAAAAACATAAAAAAGACGTGTCTGCGCGCGGCGCGGTATATGAAACTTTTTCAAAATATACAATGAAGTAGTATAAAGCGAACTCGTATATGTAGAAATAAATATACGCGTCTATATATCGGTCCAGTTCGCCGACGCCCTATAACACGACTCGCAGCTGATAGGCTCTCGCGGGCGGGCGGCAATACTACTACTACTGCTGCTGCTACGTACTGCAGATAAGAGCCCAGCGACACTTTACGCCCGAGCACTTGTTTATTATACGCCCTGACGCTTGGCATTTCGGTATATAAGGCAGAGTGTGAGAGAAGCGCCGATTGATTTAGATCGTCGTTAACGAACTGTTTAACAGATTTGCTGTTTCGCATGGCCCGGGTTGAACAGAGAGAAGCCGCATGAATCGACCTTTAGTCAAATTGTGATCATCGAAAAAAAGCTGCTGCCCGACACTCGCACACATACTGCGTCTATATTTAAGCACGTCGTTTACGAGACCAGTCAATTTATAGATATTGCCCAGAGAGCATATCGAGTATAATACCATAAAATGATTTCGAGCACAGCTTTTAATATATAAATACATCTCGGCAGCAGCAGCAGCGCTTTAAACACGAGCCACTGAAATTCGAATTTTTACGTACACGCAGTATAAGCGCACCGGACGCAGGCAGAGAGAAACCTTACGATCGCCACGCGAAACTCAAAAATATAATCAAGCCGCAAAGCCTCAATTTTCCTGACTGCGCACTGCTGCTGCTGCTGCTGACGCAAAAGTAAGTAGGTATGATGCGAGAGAGGCGAACGCATTTTAATTTCGCTCGTGTATTATACGCACGGAGCTGCACACAAAAGAGAGAGGACCACCAGTCAGACGGACGCATTATGCGCGATCGGCCGGTACTAATTAGTCGGATTTTTTTTTCTTACTCTCCGCTCGGCAGAAAAACGCAACGAAAAATAAGACAACGACAAAATAAAGTTGCACTCTTGGAATGTATGCATGCGGTGTAACGCGGATAAACAAGGTAAAGATCAAGCGTAAATAATTGAATTTAAGATCGCAAAACATAAATCAACTTTTTAGATATAGCCGTTATTACGCTAGTCCACGTCCGGAGAAAAATCTCATAAATTACTTAATCGGGGATAACGATACTGAAATTCGAAAAAACCACCATAAGCAACGTAACGCATACGGCAGATAAATCGGATGCTAATATTGACCCGTACCTTGTCATTAATTTTATTTATCTCTTAATATATAATATAATATATAATAAACGCGTGTTTTATTATGAGCGATTAGCATATTGTGGAAGATTGAGTGACTTACGGGCGAAAGTCGAGTAGGTGTCGTCGATCTACAGCCCGATATAATATATATTTTAATGCTAAATATCCTTCCGCGCAGCGCGGATTTCCTGTGCCGCGACTCTGGATCATCCGGATCGATCTGCCGAAATTTCAGGACGGGATAGCTCAATATTATATACACACACACACACACACACACACACAGAAATCGAGAGATAATTTTCCGGTGTACTCCAACTTGAATCTTTGCGAACGAGGCGAGACGGCCTTTTTCATGTTACATATACAGGGTGTCCCAAAAGTATGGAAACCTCTGAAAAGAGGCCAAAATAAGCGGGGGAAAAAAATCGATAACCCTATATCCGACTTATTTTTTCACAGGGAATCCAATGGTGACCTCGGATTTGACCTTGAACGTAACCTCAAAGCCGCAGCGACTCAAAAATCGATTTTTCAAATGGGAACCCCCATTTTTTATTGCAGATTTGAAAAGAGCGGAAAATTTCACGTCAACATGTATGTTTTTGTTTTTTTTTCAAGGTCATTTTAAGGGCGTTACAGACGCAAATAAAACCCTAATTTAACCTAAAATCAAGCTCAAGTAAGGGCATTTCGCTTCCTCATAGAGGAAGCTTTTTTTCTAATTGTACCGCCTCCAAAATGACCTTGAAAAAAATAATAAAATACATACTTTCACGTAAAATTTTCCGCTCTTTTCAATGGTGA
>CACVKI010144240.1:0-26735 GCA_902732785.1 Trichogramma evanescens
AATTGTAATTCATGCGTAACCGTTTGCTAGCTGCTTCTCGCAGTTTTATTAATTTCTTTTTCATTGCGAAAGGTTACGTCGTAGACTGTAACACTCACATCGATAAGGTACATAATAATGCCATTTGTTATATATGCAGAAAAACATTCGCGTATAAAAGCTATCTTCAAACCCACATTGATTTGATGCATATCACACATGCATGTGATATATGCCAAAAAACATTTACACAGAAGTGTAAACTCAAAGTCCAAATTGATGCGGTGCATAATGGTATCAAACATACGTGTGATATAAGCGGAAAGAAGTTCTCAAACAAGAGTAATCTCAAAAAACACATTGACACGGTGCACAAAAGAGTCATACATTCTTGCGATATATGTAGCAAGCCATTTGATCACATACGTAATATGAAAGCCTACATTGGCGCAGTGCATAATAGTATTACTAAAGCAAGTGATAGAAGCAGAAAAAATGTAACAGTAAGCACTACCTCAAACGGGCTATCGGCGGATGAGACATTGATTCGATGCATCTCCCGCGTATTACAACTGAACAAAAATATATCTTCAGAAAATTAAAAAATTTTTAAATATAATAAATTTCATGAATTCCTTCAGTGTTATCTCATTATGTAGAAACAAAGTTTAAACTTTAAAAATATTCAATAAACTTTTGGAGAAAACGAAGCACATTGTTTATCGTAAAGCTATAATAGAATATTGAAACCTTTCAGGGTCAATTGCATTTTTTATATTATTGTTTTTTAGCGTGATTCACTCGACCCAGGTACACCAAACTTTATTTTGCAATTTACGTCTATACATAAATAGGAACTACATCGCCTTGAAACTATTAACGTTATTTTGCACGTCCACTTTTCCAAAAAGGATATGAACAATTTTCTTACCTTCCAGCGCAAAGTGCGTAAAGTTGACGGTGATCTCCATGTCGTCGGGCGCCACGATGGTGTAATTGCAGAAGCTGTTCGACGGGTAGACCAGGGGGAAATTCGGCGACTCGATGTACTGCAACGACTCGGTGGCCTCGTAGACGCCACCGCAAACCGAGGACCAGATCGCCTTGAAACCGTCGGCCTCGATCGCCGAGTTGGACACGAACTTGACGCGCATCTTGCGGCCGGTTGAATTGAACGGCTTGTCCGGCGAGTTTCGGCCGCAGACTCGCGCCAGACTCTTCCAGGCACCCGTGCCGTTGCTCGGGTCCTCGAGCCAGTCGTAAATCTGCGCGCAACGGTACGAGTTTTATTTGTGACGAGTGTGATTTCGTCGATGACCGATCGATTCGCGACTCACCTCGACGTAGTCGTTCTGACAATTTTTACTGGTTTCGAGATTGAACCTCTCGACGAACGTGAGACCGACGTGATATCCAGACTTGGCCACTATGTCCCAGACGCACTCGACATTGCTCGGATAGGCCGAGGGAAATCTAATAAAAATCCACCGATAAATACGAAGTTAAAAGTACCATAGTCTTAGCTTGGAAAAATTACCCTGGTGATCGAATCAATTTGTTCCTTCCTTTCATAAGCCCTCCGCAACTAGTCGAGTCGACGTTCACCGAGATTTTGAACGATTTACCCGGGCCAGCGGCGTAGTACTGGACGTAGAGCTGATTCGAAGGGCTGTCGAAATTCTTGGCCGATTTGCCGCTGTCGTCGCAGTACATGCCCAACGTCGGAGACTTGTAGATTCTCGATCTGCGTTACACGCGATTATCGATTTTCAGCCTCCATCGTTTCACAGTCATAGTCAATAAAAAACTCGTTTTTTCTTTAACTCACGTGATGTGTAGGTAAGACTCGTTGCAAGAGCCCAGCTTCATCTCATCGAAAGACACGGATATCGTCTCGGTCTCCGGGTACTTGACTTTCCAAGCGCAGTAAACCGGATAAGAGACATTTGTGGGCGATTCTATTACGTGGGAAGGACCAAGTAGTATACCGCCGCAATTGTGCCACTTGTAGGTGATGTTGAAATTCGACGCGAATAAAGTTCCACTGAGAGCCTATCGAACGAGAGTACGTGTGAATTCAGATTATAGTTTTTACTTGAGAACAAGATTTTATTACCGTAATCGAGTGCGATTTATAAGGACTGAGAACGGTCAGTAGAGTCTTCGTGAAGTTTCCGCATATTTTGGCGATGGGCTCGTTTCCTAAAAAAATCAAAAGTCGTCTAAAATGATTCCGACTGTTTTGAAACAATTTTTGGACAATTACCTCTCACGGTGACGTAATTGAAGTAACCCGGACAGAATTTCGTGGGTGTATCTCTGCTGATCAGTCCAGAAGCGATGAGAGACAACGTCGAAGGCCCTCCGGTATCGTTGTTCTCCACCTTTGGAGAATTCACCGTCCACTGGCAGTAAAAAGTGGTGAAATTCGTGCCCGGGGATCGCCTCGATGGACTCGAAAGAACGCCTTGCCAGTCTTCGTGCTTCCCTCCACAGGCTATAATCAATTCGATAGCCTTGATCCTTGTAAATAATTAATTTTCTCCGTTGTGTACTCACGCGCAGGATATTTAGCTGTAAATTTGGCCTTCATGCCTCGATGACCTCCCACCGAGACGTAGTAAATGCTCATGTAATTCGAGGTGCTCGACACCGTCATCGATTGCGTGGAATTGCGTATAAGAGCTATCGTCGTCATGGAGTGAGGATCGTTGTGGAACTGCGAGACAGATCACAATAAACGGATAGCATTTGCGATTCAACATCGTGTCTCGTGTATAGCGACCATAGCTTACCGACAGATGACTTCCCGCAGTGACTCGGCTGTAGCTCAAATCCAGATCGATCACGTCGACCGAGACCCGATAGCCCTCCTGGACCTGGATGCGCCAGGAGCAGTACTGGTAGCCGCTGACGCGCGGATAGTCGGTGGTCTGGAAGTAGCCCCCGGCGCCGCTGAGCTGACCGCCGCACTTCTGGAAGCTGTAGGTGTAATTGAGCCGGAAGCCCCGCGCCGCGGGCATCCGGGCGTTCACGAACGAGTTCTCGAACTCGACCAGGACTGTGCGCGAGCTCGTCTGTATGAGGCCCGGCGATTTACGGCCACAGTACGTGCCGATCAGAGTGACTGTAATAAATGTAGAAGATTATAACATCGTATCATTGAGAAACGATTAATTTATTTAACTCACAGTTCTCGGCGTCGTCGAGGTTCCTCTCGAAGATGGCGACGTGATCGGTCTCGCTGCAGTTGCGGCGACTCGGCAGGTCGATGTCCTCGAACTGGATCTGCACGCCCTGCATCGCCGACGGCGACACTATCAGCCAGCTGCAATTGTTCGACTTGGTCGCGTAGGTCTCCGGGTAATTCGGCGACGAGATCACGCCGCTCCGGGGCTCCCTCTCGATTCCTCCGCAGACGTCTATAGACGAAAATTGCGTGACTATTGTATCGTGCAGTTGAAATTTCAAAAAAACCCGTACCACCCGTAGTGATCATGGCTTTGAAGCCGTTGCGAGGCTCCGGCACGTCGGTGAAGTAGTGCACGTAGATGATGTTGCCCTGGGTCGTTATCGTGCTCGGCGGGGTGTTTCGACAGAAGCGCCCGAGCAGCGGCGAGAATTCCGTGCCGCCGTCGCGCACCTCCACGTACTCCTTCTCGCAGCCCACCGAGAAAGCCAGATCGAATCGGCCTGTGAAGTGTATCGACAGTCGACTGTCGTCCAGGCTCATGATCGTCCAGGTGCACTCCGTATGAGGATGCGGTATGTTGGGATAATTCGGCGAGCTGATCTCCTGCTTGATACTGGTGAGCTTCGACAGCTCGAAGTTGCCCCCGCAGTCGTAGCCGAGCTCGCGGAACACCAGCTTGAATTTGAGATTCGACTGGGACATCGAGAGCTTGACGAAGAGCTGATTCGAGCTGGTGTTGCGCCAGCTGCTGTCCGACGACCAAGCTCGGCAGTACTTGCCGTCGCCCAGCAAGGGAGAGTCCGCCGAGCCGCCGTTCTGCAGGATGTAGTAGTTGGCCCGGCAGGCTCTGGTCTCGTCCGCTGGGGCGTTACTCTTCTTGCTCGGATCCTCGAAGACGACGACTTGGAAGGTGATTCGCTTGCCTGGTCGCACTTTGACTACCCACTCGCAGTTTCGTACGTACATGTCGATCTTCTCGTTGGGACTGCTGTTGATCGATATGGCTCCGCTCGATCTTTCGATCTGACCGCCGCACACTGCACAAAATATTTTTAATTCAAGAAGATCGTGCGTGCGTGCAAATATCCAACTTACCTATGTAGGCTATGGCCGAGAATCCTGTTTTGGTCTCGACCGAGTCTGTCTCGAACGTGACTTTCATGAAATTGCTCGTGCTCGTGTAAAGATTCATGGTCGCGTTCGAAAGGCAGAATTTTTGCAGCTTCGACGAGTCGCTGGACATGGGATTCGTATCGACGAGCACGTGATCGGCCAGGCAATTCTCCGTCTGCTCGATATCGAGCACTATGAATTTCAAGGTGATGTGGGTGTCGTACGGCGCCTCGAAGTTCCACGTGTACTTGACGCTGTTGTTGTAGCCCAGAGGATAGCCCGGCGACCGGAAGGCGAACGACGCGTTGCTCTTGGTCAGGATGACGGTCGTGTCGTTACCGATTTCTGCAAAGTGTAAATTAACGAAGTTCACAATTAGGTCTGACGCATTGGAATTCAAAATGAATTCGAGAGTATAGTGCGCGTACTGGTGACTTGGTCCTCGATGTTAATGGGTGTGATCGTTTTTCGCGGTACCTTGAGCCACTTCAAGTGGAACCAATTGCCGAGGGTATTGAAGTTGTTCTCCATCTCGATGTACATGACGTTACCGCTGGATACGATCGGCTTGCGGCTTATCGATATTCCGCACAGCTCCTCGAGCTTGGGCGCGTCGTTGTCGAAGCCATCGTAGAACTGAAAATTCATGCGACTCGGTGTAAAATAATGAATAATTTATATCTTACTATAGATCTTTGTACGGTGCTTGGCGTACCGGAGACTTATTTTTAAGAACTCATTTTTCCGTAATAATGAATCATCGACAGAAAAATGTTTAATACTCATTATCACGAGATACGGCACGAGTAATTTCTTTGATGATATAATTATAGTGACATAGTTTTGCTTCGTTTACATTGACTGCATTGATATTTCATAAAATAGCGAGAGAAATGTTATACAATTTTTGCGTTAAATTTAAGTTGTATAAGAAATGCCTGACGATATAAAGATGCGCTATTGGCTATCATATTATTCAAATTAAAAAAGTCACCAGCTGCGCATAGCCCTTCGTGTAGCGTGGCGCCACCTACCTATACTTATTTTAGGATGAACGGAAAAAACCGAGTCAGAAAGTGTCTCGAAGTTAATTACTTAGGTAGCACATGCAGCGAACAACGTGAACAACTCGTCGTACGGTTCTCAGTGGCAAGACTATAACTTCGCCTGTTTAGTTCGATCATCACAAAAAGTAAGAAAGATGAAACCCAGTGATTCGCATGATAGCGCTGTCAGGTAATTTTAATTTAAGAGATGGAAATAATAAAAATATTATAACCTAACACTTGAGTTGGCTGGATTTATTTTAGGGTGAAAGAGGAGCCTAGTGATGGGTCGCTTATGGAAAATAATTCTGAAATGATTGACGAAAAACCCGATCTTAAAAACTTCCAACTCTTATCATTTCCGCTAGAAAATTCAGTAAGTAATAGTTAATCGTAACTTATACTTTGATTTATTTTTATGAAAGTTCTAACGTAGCATTAATTTTTCTACAGATCCCTACGTTTGAACAATGTGAATATGATCAAGAAAGTGAACTTGATGACGGTGTGGAAATAGTTGTTGAATGTGAAGACGTGAAGCCCGACATGAATTTATTAACGGTTAAAAAAATTGACGATGATTTTCAAAATCACTTGCAAAATGCAAAAGATAGCAATGTTTACAAAATTCAAAACATAATCAAAGAAGAACTCGCGGAGGAAGTGAAACAGGATTTCATTCGTGGTGTTTCTGAAGAATCGAGTTTTAATTCCGACTGTGCACTTTACGAGCAAAATAAAATAAGGAGAATTACAGAGAAGATACACAAAGAACGTAAATCCAAAACACACATCGGTACAGTGCGTAATAATAAAACTCACCCATGCAATACATGCGGGAAGAAGTTTTCATGGAAGATTGATCTCAAAAGACACATTGACGCAGTGCATAATAAAATTACTCATGTCTGTGATATATGCGGAGAGACGTTTATACGTAAGGGCAATCTCAAAATCCACTCGGATTCAGTGCACCATGGAATCACACATACATGTGATATATGCCAAAAGACATTCACACTGAAAGGTAATCTCAAAAGTCACATCGATTCGGTTCATAGTAAAATCACACATCGATGCGATACATGCGGTAAGAAGTTTTCATGGAAGAGTAATCTTAAAAAACACATCGATACGGCACATAATGGTGTCATACATACATGTGATATTTGCCAAAAGACATTCATCCAGAAGAGTTATCTCAAAACCCATATCGATATGGTGCATAAGGCAATCAAACATGCATGTGATATTTGTAGAAAGTCATTCACACGAAAACGCCGTCTTAAAGTCCACATCGATTCAGTGCACCATGGTATCACACCTACATGTGATATATGCCAAAAGATATTCACAAGAAAGGATAATCTCAAAACCCACATCGATACGGTACATAATGGTGTCACACATGCATGCTATACATGCGGAATGAAGTACTCTGAGAAGAGTAATCTTAAAAAACACATAAATGCGGTACATAATGGTGTCAGACATTCATGTGATATTTGCCAAAAGACATTCATCCAGAAGAGTTATCTCAAAACCCATATCGATATGGTGCACAAGGGAATCAAACATGCATGTGATATTTGTAGAAAGTCATTCACACGAAAACGCCATCTTAAAGTCCACATCGATTCTGTACATAATGGTGTCACACCTACATGTGATATATGCCAAAAGATATTCACAAGAAAGGATAATCTCAAAACCCACATCGATACGGTACATAATAAGATTACTCGTGCATGTGATATATGCCCAGAAAAAGATATTCACCCAGAAGAGTAGTCTCAAAAAACATAGATTCGATGCATAAAGTTATTGACTCTGTACATCATTCACAGTACAACCCTGGTAAAATTTAATGAACGTAAAAAAATTTTAAATACTTGTTCCGAAGTCTAATTAAACATTTTTTTTTTCATCATAATACGTGTTCCTCCAATGTTATCTCTTAATGTTAAAACAATGTTCAAATTGAAAAAAAAAAATTAAATAAATATTTTGAGGAAAATGAAGCACAATTAATAGTTAAATTGCAAACTAATAAAATGTTCAACCCTTTTCCAATGAAATGAAAATTTTGGATCTCATTTCAGCTCGATACAAGTGTAAATCAGAAGCCATTTTAAGCTGCGTCGCTTTTCAGACCATCACTTCTTCATAAGTAGATATTATAGATTACCTTCAAAGATGAAAAGCAACTTTCGTCGTCGCTCTCGAAGTTCATGTCCAACATCTGCACCTGTATGACGAAGTTGAACGGCACCGTGATCCTCCAGTGATAGGTCTCGATCTTCTTGTAAGGCCGCGGATAGGTCGGCGAGGCTATCTCGCCCGAGTCGCCGCTGACGTCGTCGTTGCCGTAGAGAAAACCGTACTGGGCCTTGAAACCCTTGGGTTTGCTCGTGCCGCCCGCCGTGGACGAGGCGCTCCTGAATCGCATCCAGAGCGGCTTCAGCGAGTTGACGGCATTGATCCTCGTGCCGCAGAAAACCCCCACGAGCTTGCCTATGCCGTTCACCTCGCGAATCTCCAGATAATCGACGTCGCAGTTCTCGCTGTCGAGCAGCTGAAAATCGCTGAAGGTCAGGAATATCCGATTGCCCGGCGAATTGTTGAAGAGCCAGGTGCAGTCGGCGTTGCTGGGATAGCTGTAGGGATAGTTGGGCGAGGCCACCACGCCGTTCTCCGCGGTGTAATTGCCACCGCAGGCCGTCGTCAGGGTCGAGTAGATGGCACTGAAGCTGTCCCGGGACCAGTAGAGACCCTCGTCGTCCGTCACGAAGTGCACCGTCAAGGCGTTACCGCTGCTGTAGAACGGCATCGGCACCTCGTTCGAGGAGATGGTGCCTAGGAGCGTACCGTCGGTACCCTCGCCGTCGTAGATCTCGATCTTGTTGGTCCAGTACTGCTGGTCGACGAACTCCACGTGGATGAAGGACAGCGTGATCTTGTCGGCCGGATCTTTGGCCACTATGATGTACGAGCAGTTGACCAAGTCGTCCAGGTAGAGCAGATTCTTGGTCGAGCTCAGTTCACCCTGACCGTCGGCGATTATTCTCGCGCCGCAAGTCTGATTGTACGTGGCCTTGAAGCCCTTGGCCGAGACCATCGAGTCGGTCCGCATCGTGACCAGCATCTGATTGCCCGTCGACACGTGCGACGCTTGGCTCAGTATCGCCTCGCAGTAGGTGGCCAGCAGCGGTGCATTGGCCGTGGCGCCGTCGTACACCTTGACGTAGTCGTCCGAGCAGTTGCGGCTCTTCTCGATGTCGAGCTCGACGAAGGTCAGATTGACGGCGTGAAACTGGTCGACGGTGATGAGCCACTCGCACCACTGATTGTGCGGATAGTTGGCCGGATAATTGGCCGAGTGAATGACGCCGAACTGGGTGGTGAATTTGCCGCCGCAGCGTAGGGGCACCGAGCGGTAGACGGCCTCGAAGCCGTAGCTCGCGTAGGCCGGCGTCGACGTGTACTTGACGAGCATACGGTGTCCGGTGCTCGTGTAGGTCACCGGCGTGCTGGAGTAGCACAGATTGTCGGCCAGCTGCGGCGCCGACTCGTCCGCGCCGTTGAAGATCTCCAGCGATCCGTCTGAAATATTTTAAAATATTTTTTATTGTTTTCCCATTATCGAAATTCTACATATACTTACCGATGTGACAGGTATGCGTCCTGGTCGTCTCCAATCGGGGGAAAGTGAT
The DNA here is from genome assembly GCA_902732785.1 of Trichogramma evanescens. Classification (NCBI taxonomy): domain Eukaryota; kingdom Metazoa; phylum Arthropoda; class Insecta; order Hymenoptera; family Trichogrammatidae; genus Trichogramma; species Trichogramma evanescens. Next base: position 9,045 of record CACVKI010144240.1, read on the forward strand.
CTCGATGCTCTTGTCGATGTCGACCTCGATGATCCAGTGGCACTCGACGAACGGATAGGGCACCTTGTTGCCCTCCGGATAGCCGGGAGACGTGAACTTGCCCGACGGCTTGGACAGTCGCTGGCTGCAGCCGTTGGCGTACCACTCGAGGCGGAAACCCGCGACGAGGTTGCTGCTCTCGCCGCTGCCGACGAACGCGATGAAGACCTGGCGCTGAGTCGAGCGAACGATGCGCCAGGTGAGGTCGAGGTAGGTCTCGTTGTTCTCACAAATTTTGGCCAGTTCTTTGGTGGGATAGCCCAGGTCGCCCTCCTTGATGAGGATGTAGTCGACGCCGCTGTCGCAGGCCTGCACGTCCACGTGCGAGAACGTGATGTTGATGGTGTTGCCCGCCGGCACCGTGATGATCCACGAGCAATTTTCCGCGCCGCCGAAGTCCGCCTCGTTGTAGAAATTCGGCGACTCGATGACCCCGTGCAGGCCCGTGACGTTGTTCCGGCACTGGGTCTGGTACTTGAGATGGAAGCCGCGCGAGTTCGTGAACACGTCGCTGTGGAAGGTCAGCCGGGCCTGATTGCCCCGAGTCACGACGCTGCCGGGCGACTGCTGGCCGCAGAACCTGCGCTTGTTCTGCGCGTAGCCGTCGGGCTGGAGATCGGCCAGCTCGAGGTAGTCGAATATGCAGCTGGCGTGATCCTCGAGGTCGAAGTCGACGAAGACGATCTGAATGACGCTGCCGGCCGCCACGCGAATCGTCCACGTGCACGTGGTCTGGTGGTAGTAGTTCTGAGGGTAGTTGGGAGACATGACGGCGCCCGACGAGGTGGTCAGTCTTCCACCGCAACCTGCGTGGCGGGTATAAATTAATTATTGTTATTTCCCAAGTCCGACAACTTATCATTATACTCGTTCATTACGAAGACACGATAAAGCCATCATTTTTTTATGAGTAAAAGAAAAATAATACAAAATTAATAGAGACGAATATAGATAAATTTTACAAAATTATCGGCGTGACTACCCCAGTTATTTTACTATCGCTTGCAGTTCAATGCCATGATGTATTACATCAGTATGGGTTCAAAGATATATTCATCATTTTGTGTGGATTTTTCGCCGCGTATATGCAGCACGTACGAGTAAGCCAATTATATGCGCCTGCATGAATGACATTTTCATTACAATTTCAGTGTAGTTTCAATGATACGAGGTTGCCTCTATTTTATCCCATCGCAGTACGTCACTGCGCACAGCGAATCAACCGTGGAGGGGGAAAGTATCGCCGCGTCACCTTGCCAATACAGGAGAAGTGCGTTCAGTTGTTAGCGAGCAATTTCTGCAGTGAGCAAGCGTTTAAGAATTTGAGAAATCGAGGTACAGTGTTTACTACTCGAAACATATAACCTTAAAGAACTTTTTCAGTGCGAATCGTGGAAATTCACAGTAAAAATACATATCATCCATCGAGTGATGGAAAATAAAGAGGACACAGTTAGGTAATATTTTTTATGTGCATGTTATATTTTTTCAGGCAATCACTTCATTAAACTTGATTGTTTTGTAGAGTGAAAGATGAACCGAACGATACTTTACCAGATGCAGGTGACGATTGTAATTTCAATGCGGTGGAATCTTGCGATGCCAAAAACTATGAAACATTCCCGTTTTACAAAGCACTTGTGAGTTCAATGATTAGAATTACGTTCGCTTCTCTTGGTATAAAAAACTATTTAAAAATAATTTATTTTAGACGAATCACACGAATGCAGCTAAGGAGTTAAAGAAAAAGTTGGATGAGAAAATATTTATTGATTTAGAGTGCAAAAATGTTAAACTTGAACCGCCGTCCCTATCGACAACCATCTGTAAAACTGAGTGTCAAAGTTGTCTACCTATTGTAAAAATAGAAAACCAAATTCAGACTAATTATTCGATTGGTAAGGATCTAGTAATTTTGATAAAAAAAGGGTTCGATTATTATAATAATTGTAAAATTCAAGTAAATTCGCATTTTAAGATAGTGGAATATGAGCATGAGAATATATCAAAAAGTACGTCTCAAACTAAATTGTCTCAAAAGTGTAATTTTTGTCAAAAAACTTTTAAACAAAAAGAAAGCCTAAAAAGACATATGATTACGATACACAAGAACAATAGATCATACAAATGTGAGATTTTTCACAAATTCTTTGGACAAAAAAGTAAACGTAAAGTTCACATAAGTGCCGTACATGATCGTAGCAAACCCTTTGAATGTGATATTTGTCAGAAATCATTTGGACTAAAACATAATCTAAAATCTCATATAAATGCAGTACATATTCGTAGCAAACTATTCGAATGTGAAATCTGTCGGAAATCATTTGGATTAAAGACAGATCTCAAAAGGCATGTAAATGTAGTACATGATCGAAGCAAACCCTTCGAGTGTGATATTTGTCACAAATCATTTGGGTATAAAGGTGACCTCAATAAACACATAAATGCAGTACATGATCGTAGCCAACTCTTCGAGTGTGATATTTGTCATAAATCATTTGGAACCAAGAGTCATCTTAAGAGACACAAACAAGTAGTGCATGATCGTAGCAAGTCCTTTGAATGTGAGATTTGTCACAAATCATTCGTATACAAAGGTGGCCTCAATGGACACATAAATGCAGTACATAAACAGATCAAACCTTTCGAGTGTAATATTTGTCACAAATCATTTGGATATAAAAATTACCTCAAACATCACGTGAATGCAGTACATGATCGTAACAGACCCTTCGAGTGTGAGATTTGTCATAAATCATTTGGAACCAAGAGTCATCTTAAGAGACACAAACAAGTAGTGCATGATCTTAGCAAGTCCTTCGAATGTGAGATTTGTCAGAAATCATTTTCACGCACGAGTGACCGCAGTAAATACATAAATATAGTACACGAAAAAATAAAACCGTTCGAGTGTGATGTTTGTCACAAATCATTTGAATCTCAAAGTAAATTAAAAGGGCATATAATGACAGTACATGATCGTATCAAGCCCTTTGAGTGTGACATTTGTCAGAAATCATTTGGAGCAAAGAGTGACCTCAGTAAACATATAAATATAGTACACGAAAAAATAAAACCGTTCGAGTGTGACGTTTGTCACAAATCATTTGAATCTCAAATTAAACTAAAAAGGCATATAATGACAGTACATGATCGTATCAAGCCCTTTGAGTGTGACATTTGTCAGAAATCATTTGGAGCAAAGAGTGACCTCAGTAAACACATAAATACAGTACATAATCTTAGCAAACCCTTCGAATGTGACATTTGTCAGAAATCATTTTCACGCACGAGTAACCGCAGTAAACACATAAATATAGTACACGAAAAAATAAAACCGTTCGAGTGTGACGTTTGTCACAAATCATTTGAATCTCAAAGTAAACTAAAAAGTCTTTTGCAGGCAAGAGTGACCTCAGTAAACACAAAAAACAGCCCATGACCGTAGCAAGCCCTTTGAATTTGTCACAAGTCATTTGGAGAAAAAAGAACCCTGAAATCTCACATAATTTCTGTACATGTTCATAGGACAAAAAGGTATCCGAAAAAGACATGCTATAACAGAGCATGATTGAAGAAAAATCTAGAAACGTGAGATTTGTCCGTAGGCACTTGGGCGCAATGAAAATCTCTCACATGAAAATGTTTTAATTTTATGAAAAAGAACAATAAATTATTTCAAATTATTATTTGTTTATGTTTTTGAAAAATCATTGATTCACCTTTGTACAATATCTAAAATATAAAAAATATTTCTCTAAGAACCTATTTTCTAGCTATCGATATACGAGTCAAAAATCTTGGTTTTGAGGCAATATTTATTTATTAACATCTTCCAATAAGCCGTGCTCATTCCAAATACCATAACAATTTTACTAACAATCGATTCACATCATAGCCAACATTCATAGCGCTTCGCACGCATAAGCTACGACTCAAAGCCATCAGGCTATTATGAATTTAAATAATTCGACGATCAATCACAAGATCATTTCATTTTTTAGGAAGTATTATATTAGTAAAAATTACCCGTTGTAGCGCTGTGCCAGTGAATCTCGAAACCTTTATCTTGCAGCGAAGTGTCGGAAACGAACTTGATGTACATCTGATTGGTCATGCTGGTGATTTCGCTCGGTATTTGCGATCCGCAATATTTACCGAGCAGCGGTGAATTGCCTTGAGATCCACTTCTGCAAATTGTTCGGCAATTAATAACAATAACTCAAAATTCTTTTGTGATTCAGATGCATTACCTTATCTCCAAATAATCGTAATTACAATTTTGAGAGGTCTCCAGCTCGAACGAGCTGACGTTGAGCGTCACGACGTACTTATTCTGAGCCGTGATCAGCCACACGCAGGACTTATTTTTCGGATACTTTTTCGGATAATTCGGCGATCTCAGGGTTCCCGTGGCGGAGTAGTAGCGGCCCCCGCAGTTGATCGTGTCGTTGATGAAATTGTAGGACGCCTGATAGGTGGTACCCGAGCGATCGTTCGGATTGGGCATGTGATACAGGAAGGTGAGATCGTTGCCCTGGGTGGTCATTATCTGGGGCGGCACTTTGGAGACGCAGTAGCGCCCCAGAGATTTGGAGTCGTTGCTGAGGTAACCCTCGAACATCTCGATGAAGTTGGAGTTGCACTCCATGGAGAGGACGGACTCCTGATTGGGAAAATTGAGCCAGGTCACTTGAATGGCGTGGCCGACTGGTGCTCGAATGGTCCACAAGCAGTCGTTGGTGTAAATGGAGATGTCGGCGCCGGGTATGTCGAGGGTTCCCGGGGCTTCCTTGATGATACCACCGCACTCTAGTGACGCAATTTAAAAAATGAAATAAAATTTCCTTAAAAGTGTCAATATTTCTCACCTCGATCGATGGTGGAATAATTGGCCTTGAAGCCGAAATTGTGCACATTGCCATCGGTGAAAAATTCCAAAAACATGTAATTGAAGGTCGAGTAGATGGGCTCGCGCGGCATGTAGTGCTCGGCTCCGCACAGACTCTTCAGCAGCGTCGAGTTCCTCGTGTCGCCGTCCCTGATCTCGAGCTTGTCGAAGTAGCACTCGAGGGCCGACTCGTTGCCATCGTCGTAGCTTACCGCGCCGTCCTCGATGTCCATGAACTCGAAGCTCAGCACGATGGATTTCTTGGCCGGCTGGGCGATGAGGTAGACGCAGTCCTTGGAGCCGGGATAACGATTGGGATAGAAGGGCGAGGTGAGGACGCCCTCGGGCTCGGTGAAGACGCCGCCGCAGTCGATCTCGTACTTGAGCACGAAGCCCTTCTCCTCGATGTTGGCGTCGCTCTCGAAGCGAATGAGGATGCGGCTGAAGTTGACGACCAAAGGCGCGGGTAGGGCATAGCTGCAATACTTGCCGACCAGCGGCGACTTTTTCGGATCGGTGCCCTCGTAGATCTGCAGAGAGTCGTACATGCAGCTGGGCGATCGCTCGACGCCGAAATCCAAGAACTTCAGCAGGACCTTCGACCTGGCGGGCAGTCGTATCTCCCAGTCGCAGATCATGCCGGCCTGATAGCCGCCCGAGTGGTAGCCCGGCGACGTGATCACGCCGCTCTCGCTCGTGTAGATGCCGCCGCAGTCGGGCGAGCCCGCCACCGCGAGGAACGACAGGTGAAAGCCCGTGTCCGTGCCGGAACCCTCGGAGTCCGCGTGGAAGTGGACGGTGAGCTGCGAGCCCGAGCTGGTGATCGGATTCGGCTGGGCGTGGCCGCAGAAGCGGCCCAGCTCGTGCTGGCCCAGGTAGTTGGTCTCGTTGATCTGTGGATAGGGGGCGAAAGGTGTAGCGATCATTTTTTTTATAGTGACTATAGTACATTTTTTATGTTTTAAAACTAGTCGTCGTTTTTGACATGCCCTTTAACAAAACACTTCTTTGAGCCCATTTGATCAACCTGTACTTATAATAGGGACAGTGTTCAGCAATTGGGTCGTTTACCTTAGCTTCGTGTATCGAGCAACACTCGAAACTATTTTTATTTAATTTTTTTTATCGAATTAAAAAAAATAAAGTAAGAGTTTTGCTATTTAGCTGATGTTGATTGTGAAATTCTAAAATAATAATTAAAAGATACGGTTGATTTAAAATATGGGTTCAAGATATTTTCATGAAAAAGTAACTTCATTTATTCCAAATGACGCGCAATATTTTTTCAAGGCGTTTATATACATTTTTATATTAATTGAATTTGCAAATGTGATATTTTTGTTAAAAAAACATCCCAAAAATTCATTTTAATTTTTCGATGGTGAAAATACTTTGAAAAGGGAGGTTGAAAAAAAGAAATTTACCTCTTTACAATATGAAACAAAATTATCATATTTTTTTAACAATTTTCTTATGTTGCAGGATTAAGGTACCTTTCCCTCTTTCAGATTTTTTTTTAAATTAGGTAGTTAGTCATTTATTGTTAAAGAAGCTTGCAAATTAAGTGTAATTATAATTAAAAGTATCAATCAATATTTTATCTAACTAGTGGCGATATTCGCTGTACAAAGCTGAGCGAAGTAAGTTGACAACGATGATGAATCAAGAGACAGATCAATTTACATTATTAAATTGTAACTAATTTATCAAATCAATTTTTGCTTATTTTATAAGATTATAATAGTATACAAATTAATTATACAAATACTTTAGATTACACTAAATATTATTGTTTTGGTACAACTTGAAATTTTTATCCGATATCATTAATATTATCTGCAATACTCGAGAAATAAAAAAATCCTTCTTTACTTATTATTTGAGAATTGTATACTCTAGCTGGTTCTCATTTAATATTATTTGCCAAATAATCAAGGGACTATTATTCATGAACGTAAGAGATATATTTCTTATCAAATAATAAATATCATTTATTAAATTTTCATTTCCCAAGTAACCCAGCCACATATCGTTTTTAAAATGTAATGTAATAAATGTTTGTAATGTAATTATGTATAAAAAGTGCATAGCAAGTACATAAAAAGTGTCTAGTTACCAAGAATATACCCTTAAAATTTCAAACCGATTATATAAAAAAGGTTCCAAGTTATTGTAAGACATGAAAAGTTGCAAAAGAAGCCATACTACGACTTCGCTGAGCAAAGCTTAATTAGTCAAATTTTTCGAATTCATTTTTTGATTTTGAAAAATGTCACCGTGTTTTACACAATCTACGGCCGTTTGAGGCAAGATCGAGATACCTTACTTTCGCACTTGAGCAAAACTAATCGTTTCGCAACACTATCGGTTCTTGATACAAGACCTGCGTAATGTAATATATGCATGTTTCATTCTTTCTCATCTCCGCTGATACTGCTGCCCAAGTCGTCCGGCGATCGCGACACGAGTAACACAGCTCAAGACGAGATGAAGCGTGCAGTCGTCGTATTGTTTTTCAATTTTTTGCTCCTGCATTGCGGATTTTCCAGAGAAACTCTTGCTGCAGACGAGACAGAGCTGGAGTGGCCGGGTAAATTTTACCCGTTCGATGCTTTCTACCACGTAGAAGATAAAAGTTGGGTCGAAAGAAGTTTGTTCTACACCGTAGAAGAATATAGACATAAAAAATTTCTCATGTTCATTCCGAACGTGTTCAATCAAACGGACCACAAGTTGTGCCCACTGTACAAACGGGACGATGTACTGAACTTTGTGCTATTGTCGCCTTACAAGGAGAATCTCCTGGTTTACGGTTCAGTCGGCGACGACAGCGTCAACGGCACCACGCGGAAATCAGTCAAGTTGGTGAAGGTTCAATTTTCTAATCAATGCGGCTACGACGATACCAACGGCCGTGTCCTGCTCAACACGACCCGCCTGGACGCGAAGCTGCTCAGCGTGGCGCCTTATGCCAACGCGATTTACAGCTTCTACTACGTCGCCGACTCTGGAAGGACCGTCCTGACTACGTTCGATTCCGTGATGGTGCGGGTGCGGCACGAGGATTCTCCGTACCAAGTGTCGGCAGAGGCGCGGGAATTTTCGGTTGTACAACTGAGACGAGGAGTGGCCGATTCTGGTCATTTGTTCATCGAAAAGACGTTGGAAATGGTTAAAGTGACTTTGATCAATAAATACGGTAAGCCACTTGGCTCGCATTGAGTGTTTTCTTAAATCACTAAGATAATCTGAAATTCAAATTAAGCGTAGTATTCAAATCACGACGATCTTTATGAAAACCCGTCATTTTCTTGTAGCTCACCCTCGATGATTATATTTCATCGCTATCTTCTTATGTCCCGTTTCAGGAAAAGTACAATTGCTACGAAGTTTTCGTCGAACTCCTATCAGAGGTATCTATGGTCGTTGGTCTTTCGAAAGAGATAATTTTGACTACTCTCTTGAGCACGACACAATAGGCTTGTGCTATCACGTCGAACGAACGGTCACCTGCTACCAGTACGACTTCTTGGGCCTGATAAAGCATGAGTATAAAACGATAAAATTCGATCAGGATCTTTTGGAGCTGGCCATGCACAACGCGCCTACCAAACGTGGATTCTTGCTCATGGTGACCCTCGAGGAGGACGAGGCAGTGCGTAACATGAGCAAGTATCGCGTTCTGGAAGACAAGAGAAGAATCAGGCCGTCATACACGCGTGAAAAAGAACGACTAATTTGTTGGTTCAACGTAAAAGACGAGGTCACCGGTACGAAGACCATCGACAAGTTTGGCTGCGAGTTCGATCCGGCTATCTTGAAGCCGAGATTCATCGATCAGGGCAACGGCACCTACTGCTTGACGATGATCTGCAAGGATGCCCTGACCTTCAGGTCAGCCGCAATCGGAGTCGCGAGATCATGTTTTTCTATCGACCAACTCGAAATATCTCAAATTACAAAAAAATAAAATTAAAATTTTCAAAGCGTTTAATGAGTGTTTCAAGGGCTTATTTATAAAAAAATCGTAATTTTTAATCAATAATTTAATCATCGTAAAAAATTGTTCTTTTGTAAAGTCTATCACTTTTTATGTTTATTCTTAGCTATAGCCAGCTTATGCAAGTGCAAACAATTTACGTCACTTTTATGGTGCCTACATGTTATCATAATAAAAAGAAAAACCTTTTATTTTCATCTTATTTGGACACATAGGCGGTTTACAAAATAACTGTAATTTTCGAAATGATTTTTGTACCCACATTAAAAATTAAAACTTTAGATGGATAAGCGAGTCTGAAAGTTATTAGTAAATAAATAATTTAAATATTTTAAATGACAAAATTTGAAAGTTAAAACTATTTGTTACGTTTTGAATTTCTCAACTTTTGAGTTTCTAAATTTTAAATACAAAAAAAACAAGCCGATTTCAAACGAACAAGCACTCCAAATATTTAAAATTTATTCACATTAAAAGCGGGAAAATAGTACATGCAGTTCGACTTCATTATTTACGGTATAAAAATCATAGAATCAATATACATGTTTATTTCTTGGTCTAACTGACTAGCGGTATATTATAAATTGAAAAGGAAATTATTAATGTAGAACCGACTAGAGGTACAATATGAATTGAAAAGGTTATTATAAATGTAGAATTATAAAGTATAAGTAAATTATATCTAACAGTAGAACGCAAACAAGCATGCTGAGTTAGTACAAAACAATATTTGAATGGCAAAGAGTATTTGAAAATAATTCAAAATGTTAGCAAAACAGACGGATAATCTAATAATAGAACATTATTACTGGACTAGATTTTCCCTTCAATTAAGTGGTTTGTGGCCTTTTCAAAGAAAAGAAGTAAAAGTTGTATTAAGGACATTTTACATTAGCTATGCAACGTATTTTGGCCTCTGTGTGGTAAGAAATTAAGCATTCATTTTTAGCGCGAATTCAGTCAAATTAATAATCATTTTTTTGCCAAAAACAGATGTACGCTAACTATAGGAGGGTGCACCAAGATACGATGTCGATCGAGTACGAAATTAAGAGTGGTTGTGAGCTGGTGCTAGCGATTGCCCTCATAACGTTGTACTCTCTATACTTTACATTCGAACATCACGTAATAAATGCAAAAATAACCATACTTTGTCAGTTTATGTCTTACTTATATAAATTTTCAGTTTCAGCGACTTATGGAAGATAGAACTGTTTATTACTTCAAAATTACTGACAAGCAAGAGAAGCAAATATTCGACCAAGAGAACAATGTACTTTATCGCGTGTCGATATATTTCTCTGTTTTTATCCTTACTTTGTCTTTTATCTACTCGTCCTTGCCAATATCACTACCATTCGCGGTTAATATTTTAATGCCAGGACGATATAACATTAGCAGGTTTCATGTGACAACGGCAACTTACATAATCAATCATAAAGAGAATTTTTGTGTTGTTTTCTTTTGCGATTTATTAATATTTACTTGTGCTGGATTATTTATAGTAGCAGTGATCTCAAGTATTCTTGGTCAAATTTCCTTTAGCAGATCTCAATTTGTTTTAATAACGTGAGTTTTTTTACTCCACTGCAACCCTTAATTCAAGTATAATCAACTTTTATCATTAATTTCAGTCATCAATTAAACTGTTTGAACAAGGCGATTCAAGATAAATATTTTGATCGGAATGAAGAAGTCAATCGATTTATTGAAAACCAAATCCGTAAGCTGCATTGTAATTACGTCGAATCACTAAGGTTTATTTTGTATTGAACGAATACATGAAACTTGAAAGAACTGTAAATGTCATAATCATCCAATTATAGACTGCTACAATTTTTCAATGTATCAGGAGAAAAAATTTTATTCGTGGGATCTGTCGTTATTTTGGGGGCCCTCAGTTTTTCTGGATTATTGGTAAAGCAAATTTTTCGTGTACTTCTCAGAAATGTATTCAATGATTTTTTTCATTTTTAGATTGTCGCGTTGTGGAAAACAAATCTTGAAGCTTGTCTGCAAATGGCAACTATATTTCTTATTGTGATTACAGCTTCATTTATGATCAATTTTGTAGGTCAAATAATCATAGATTCAAATGAAAAAGTTTATTATCACTGGTAATTCTTTTACTTGAATAAAAATGGGAATAATATTATATAGTAACGAAAAACTTTTGACAGTTACAACTGTGGGTGGTATGATTTTCCAATAAAAACAAGAATTTATATAGTTATGATGTTGGCTAGATCGAGAACATTTACTGGCTTGAATTGTGGTCCATTCACACTATTGCAATTGAATTTTGAAAATTTTAGTCTAGTATGAAAGTATAATGATTTTCATATTGAAGTGAATTTATATATAAACTTTGAATTTTTTTGCAGATCTTACAAAATGTTATATCATATATAACAGTCATGTTATCTATTCTTTAAGATTCTTTAATTATTATTAATAGTAAATTTATTGGAATAAGAAGTTACCGAACATTCTATATATTCAATAAGTTCACTGATATAAAATGTTCAAATTATCTAAATACTACTGTAAAATCCTTATTATAAAATGTTTTAAATAAAAGCGCACATCTGAATTTGAAATTAATTTTTTTTGTTTAAGAAAATTCAGTTGTGACACAAGATCAAGCAAAACCAACTCCATACGGTAAAAAAATCAAGACCTCAATTCGACGCATGTCACGCGTATTTTGTTCGGTAAAACAACGACGCATCTGTGCATAACATAAATTGTCGTTACAACGCTGCAGCATTAATACCAATAAAGAAAAATCGTAAAAGATTAATATTTTTGAAATTCTAAGCGATTGTGTGCGTGAGTGAGCAGAAAGATGTTCGCGAATGAGGAGAGTGGATCGTTTTACGATTACGACAGAAGTGTCCAAAGCGAGCAGAATGCGAATCGTTTTAACCAAAAAAATTCGTCAAAATTGAGAAGAATGCGTAAACAGTTCAACTGGGAGGTCGAAGAAGATCGACGTAATTTTCTCCATCGACTTTATCCTGTTATCAGAAATTGGGTGGGCCAAATTCCGAATCTCCTCGACATTTTTCGCAAGGAAGAGATCGATTGGCTTCTGATGGAGCACATCCAAACCATAGAAGCCTCACCCAGATTTGTCAGACGTTCGGCGCTCGTCAAGTTCGTAGCTTGCAGCGGCTACAAAGACGAGCCCGACCTAGACGAGAACGGCAAGCCACTGTCGCGTCGCACCACCGCGCTGCATCACCTGAATCGACGCACACTCGCCCCTCGTTTGGGTGTGGTGCTCTACAGGCTTTTTGAAATCTACAACCGTTTCGACGTGAACTACGCCGACGAGTTCGGCCGCACGCATTTGCACGTGGCCTGCGAGTGGAACTACGCCGAGGTCGTCGAGAAATTTCTCCAGCTCGGCGTGGATCCCAATTGTATCGACTTCGTGACGGGTGATTCGCCGCTTCACTCGGCTCAGATCCAAGGCTTTCAGAAAGAGATCAGCCAATCGCTGCTGGCTAGCGGAGCCAATCCAAATTTGGCCAATGTGAACGGAGTGACGCCGCTGCACCTCATGTGCGCGAGATACCAATTTTACATATGGGACTTCGCTCAGATGTTTTTCGAGATCACCGACAAAAACCACCAGTTGATACAGATCGACGCCCGGGATAAGTTTGGACGCACACCGCTGCAGTTGGCCGTGGCGAATCTTTTGCCGGACACCGTCGATCTGCTCTTGGATCGAGGCGCTGATCTGTCTAGCTTCGTTTTCCCCACCGTGAGTCACTTCCTCGAGGGATTGGAACTGCCGGAGAACGAGGTTTTTTTTAATTTTCAATTGAAAGTAGCATCTCGCGCTCTGATCGTCGTCCAGCGCCTGGAGAATAGAGGATACGAGCTGGACCTGAGCGAGGCCGCAACGATCATGACCTTTTTCGCCAAGTACGGATTGTTCGAGATGTCGTCGAGTCTCAACGAATCTTGGCGCGAGGATAAAAAGTTCCAGAGCGAAGCGAAAAAAATTACGATGAATTCGAGCTTGACGCTCTATGACTTGATCCAGCTGCGACCCGACGAGGCGTCAAAACTACTAACGTGTACGAATTACTTCAAGTTCGCACAAATAATATACTGGTCCCTGTGGTGATCTAGATGATAAATGATCAGTATAAAGTGTATATAACATAATGTACAAAAACACAAATAGATTAATACACTTTAAACAACGATGACTTTATTCTCAATCCAATAAATACAAAATACCTGTGAGCTCTTCGCTCTACAAAAACCTTCGTATTGGTTCAATGCGTAGCGTAACAATCTCTCGTTTCCATGACAGTCCGAATCTCTCTATCGCGCACCCTATCGTTACTCTGTGAGTCTCTTGCGACAGAGAGATCGCCACAATCCCTCCTTTTTTTTCAATTTAAGAGGTGTAACCTTGGGAGAAGATGGTGGAGGAGTAGCTACCATGTTAGAAGTATGAGCCTCTTCTGATTGTTTAATACCGTCGGCACAAAGGGTCTCTGCTGTAGATTTCCCTGATGATGATAGACTTGAAGAGTAATGCTGTTCTGCTTCATTACTGAATGTTGAATCTATAAGAACTGGATCTAGCGTGTCCTGCACATTTGAAATGATGTTTCCTTCATCAGGTAGTTTCTTGACGTGAGAAATATGACGTTTGTAAACCACTCCATCTTTGAGTAATGATAATTCATTGCCCTCCTTGCTAATAACTTCATACTCTTCATCAACGAAACGACTATGTAATTTATGTTGACTTGACGTCCTTTGAGCTACTACTTTGTCGCCGACATTTATTAGTGAAGTTTTGGCATTTCTTGCAGCATCCTCTCTCATTGCTCCTTTTTGTTTGTTATCGAAATCATTATCACGAGCTTCTCCGAAATCTTCATCACTAATCAAATCATTCACACAAGGAATTTTATCCCTGATATTCCTTCCATACAAAAGCTCAGAGGGAGACTTGCCCGTCGTACCGTGAGGTGTAGCGTTATACATTAATAGAAATCGTTGAATTTCTACTTGATAATCTTTACCTTGATTATGTGCAATTTGAAGCCTCTTCAAGATTGACCGGTTCATATTTTCTACTTCTCCATTTCCTTGCGGCCAATACGGGCTGGAGTGAATCAGATCAATGTTATTTAAAGAACAATAGTCTTTGAACTCTCCGCTTACGAACTGGGGTCCATTGTCTGACTTAATACTCCTCGGTATACCGAATCTCGCAAAAATTTCATTCAAATGTTTGATAATAATTGATGAAGTCGTACTTTTTAAAAAGCGTATCTCTTGAAATCTAGAAAAATAATCAATGACAACTAAGATCATGTCCTTATTCGGCAATGGTCCCATAAGATCTATAGCTAAACACTGCCAAGGTCCTTGAGGAAAAACATGTCTTGCCATTGGAGGTGGGTGATTTGGTTGAGAAACCAAAAGACAATCCCGACAACTCTTTACAAACTTGGACGTTTCCTTGTCGACTGTTGGCCACCAGACTTTTGACCGCAGTCTCCGTTTCATTACAGTCTCTCCTGGATGACCTTCATGGGCAAGTTCCAGAATAGTTTGTCTCAAAAGCTTCGGAATAACTATTCTGTTACCTCTCAATAAGAATGAACTTAATTTCGTAAGCTCCATCCTATAGGGATAATATACGTTTTCATCACGTGTCAGCCAACAATTATTATCAATTTTCGAAATCGCGTCGGTAATTTCTGAATCCATTTTGCTTTCTTGAATAATTTCATTTAGTGTAATAGCTTTTGGAACATTGTGTTCGATAATTCTCAAAACATGAGCCTCATTTTCCGCATCGAAAGATTTCTCTTCTTGAATCTTACATAGTCTTGATAACGGATCCGCGATATTACATTTTCCTGGCCTGTAGATTACTTTAAAATCAAATGCTTGTAATCTCAGCAGCCAACGCTCAATCCTTGCCGGTGGTTTTGAAGTTGGTTTGAAAATAGCCTCAAGTGGCTTGTGATCAGTTTCTAATTCAAATCTAAGTCCCGCAAGATACAGGTAGAATCTTTCAACTGCCCATACCAATGCAAGGCTTTCCTTTTCCGTTTGAGAATATCGTCTTTCAACGTCTGAAAGACTTTTACTAGCAAAAGAGATTACCTGAGGATGATTTTCTTCATTAAATTGCAATAAAACTGCGCCCAGTGCAACAGGACTAGCATCAGCCACTAAACGCGTTCTTTTAGCTGGATCAAAGTATGAAAGTGTAGGTAGATTAACTAAATTCTCCTTCAATTTTTCAAAACATTTTGCGTGTTGTTCAGTCCAAACAAATGGTGTCTCTTTCTTTACAAGATTACGTAAGAAATCTGTTTCTGTGCCCAAATCCGGAAGAAATTTTCCAACATAGGTAATAAGGCCTAGAAAACTGCGAAGTTCTTCTTTTGTAGCCGGCATACGAAAATTTAAAATTGTCTCAATTTTCTTGTTATCCACGTCTATGCCACGGTCAGACAGAGTATGTCCTAAGAATTTTAATTCTTTTACTTTATACATACACTTTGTTTCATTTCGAGTAGCTCCGCATTGATCCAATACCGAGAGAACTCTATCTAAACACATATCATGCTCTTTTTCATCAGAACCGAAAACGATAATGTCGTCAAGAAAATTAAAGCAGTTTTTACAGGGTGACAATATAACTTCCAATGTCTTTTGAAAAATTTCCACAGCCGAGTTGACTCCAAACATTAATCGTGTATATCTATATAGGCCTTTGTGTGTAATAAACGTTGTGATATGTCGACTTTCCTCGTCCAACTGTAACTGATGATATGCATCAGTTAAATCGATTCTGGAGAAAAATTTTGCATCTCGGAGTCTTGTCATAATTGACTCAAAAGTAGGAATAGGATAGTTTTCTCGTATGATTGCTTGATTTGCCCTCCTCATGTCGATACAAATCCTTAAATCGCCATTTGGTTTGAAAACTATTACCATAGGGGATATCCAAGCACTGGGTCCCTTTACTTTTTCAATAATCCCACGTTTAAGTGCCAAATCCAATTTGTCTTCAACAAGCTTTTCTACAGCAATAGGAATCCGTCTGACGGGTTGTTGTACAGGCTTGACATGGGGATCGATTGTCAATTTTACAGTCACGCCCTTAATAGTTGGAAAAATCGACGAATCTTGTATTCTACTGACGTCTAAGCCTAATTTTAAGATTTGTAAATTCTTGGCCGTTTTCTTGCCTACAATAGAGATGTCACCATCACTCACAACATGAAAATTTGTTATAACTTCTTTCCTCTGAGGAACATTGATTGTTGATGAAAATTTTTTTAAGACACTTAAAGGTTTGGTTGACGCATAGGGTTTTAAAACATCACTAACTTCATCAACGATATCCCACATAATTGCTTTGTTGGTCACCAGATGCTCATAATCACTTGCTTTTATAACATTTGCATCACTGCCAGAATCAATCAGCAACCTTATACTTATACCACCAATCAGACATTCAATGACATCATCTGAAAATACCTCATTTTCTTTATTTTGACAGTACTTGACTTGAAAACAATCAAACTTGCGAACATCCTCTTTGCCAGATCCTTCCTCCTCTTCAATTTCAAGGCAATTCACACTATTTCTTGATCTCTTCGGGTTGAATTTAGACAAATCATTCAACTTCCTTTTGGACGAAGAGGTTTTACAACAAAAAGCAAAATGCCCTTGCAAACCACAGGTAAAACATTTAGCATCTCTGGCTGGGCACCTTTGTACATCATTTACGTGACCATTACGTCCACAGCGTGAACATTTTTGAGATGTATCAGATTTTTGAAATTTAATTTTATTAATCATTGAAGAACTTGCCACAGGTCTATTATCCATCGCATGCGACTCACAAGAAATCTGTTCATGAATCTGACAGATTTCAATAATCTCATTCAAGGTCCTCTCTTTTTCTAAGATCTTCCTTTTTAAATCCATCGGTGCCCAATTATCAATAATCTTATCCTTCAAATTTGTTTCTTTAGCCTCCGCTTCTGTCTTTCCAAAAGAACATTTTCCTGCTTGATGTCTGATCCTCAAAAGAAATTTTCCAAAATCCTCACCAGGCTCTGGTTTAATATTTCTAAAAATATGTCTTTCGAATGTGGAGTTTTGCTTTGGAGAAAAATATTCTGATAATTTATCTACCAGCACATCAAAAACATCATTCTCTTCAGACTTTTCAATCACAGCCCCAGGTAAGCTGTATGCTACGTCCTGAAGTTGTACACCTCCAAGGTGTAACAAGCGATTTCTTTTTTTTACGTCATCTGTAATCTCGTGGACAATAAGGTATAATTTTAATGACCGAAGCCATTTTTCCCATTCTACTCGTAGCAAAGACTTATCTACTCCATCGCAAAGAAAAGGTTTCAAACCAGCCGGATCACCCATAGCCTACAAATCATACAAGAATATTTCACTTTGAAAACTAAACATAACCTTTCTCGACATGGCATGCATAAAAACACATTTTATCAACCTTGGCTCACAGCCTCCTTGTTGTTAATTATTCGTTTCCAGATCTCTTGGCTCACAGCCTCCTTGTTATTAATTCCGCTTTGAAATCCTTTTTCCTCTCTCTCTTGGCTCACAGCCTCTGATAACGGGCTTCAAAAATCCACTCTCGGTAGCTCTCAGCCTCACTATAGTTCAGGTTAGGTCCTCTTACCTCGTCGCCAATTGTGGTGATCTAGATGATAAA
>CACVKI010144241.1:0-10973 GCA_902732785.1 Trichogramma evanescens
ACGGCACTGAAAAGCTGAGGAAAAATCCTATCAAAACAGTCAATAAAAAAAAAATTTTTTTTTTGAGATTTTAGGTACCTTTCCCCCCTTAATAAAGTACAAACGTTCCCGTAAAGTATAAGCATGAAAGTTTTAGTACCATATGTTTTCTTCTTGTTCCGATTGAGAGATGTATTCAATTTAACATTTATTTTGTAAAATTTTGAAAATTTCAATCAAGTAATTTACTCAATCTGAGTAGACTCGCAGAAACTTGAGTGACCAAGAATAACGTTTAAAATTGAAAGAATTTTTCAAAATATATTATAAAAATTAACATATTTTGACTGTCTTTGTTCTTTTACATCTCATTTTTGATTACAACTACCATCTTTAACGATTTGAATTTCGGATTGGAATTAAATGTAATGAAATGTGTACGTCAAATTATGGTACTGTTCAGTTTTGATACTTCATAGAATTGTTGGTATTTCAATAATTATTCAATCTGGCATATGCACGTCATAAAATAAATCAATAAAATTCATCTATTGCATAGTCGAAACCAAACGATAATTAAAATGTAGGTTGCCGATGTCATGGAGATAATAACTTTCGCGCGATATTTACAGGGAGCAAAAGTGTTACTTTCGTCTCCGAATTCGAAGATGAAAGTACGTAGTTTCGAGCATGAGAGGAAGAAAACACTTTTCATATGTCAATATAACAAACAATTTTTTTAGCCATTTGATTTCACAGATAAACAGTCACAATATACAAATTAATATGATGTTCGAGAGTGTACTTACCTACACAATTGATAGGAGTCGAGTAATTGTGGCAAAAGTCTTTAAATAAAAAATTTGACGGTGTACTTTGCATCGTTTGTTTGAATTATCATTACTTCAGAGCAGTTCGATCTACCTTGGATGCTATTGACTATATGCATCGAGTTTGAATCAGTTGTGGGGGTTGGCATGTGGAGTTTGAAAATAAATCTAGTTTCGAGGCAAGAATTATTCACTGCCATATGTATCTGTCCCGATTTCCACTTGGAATCAGTTCCAACTCCTACTTTGCATCAGTTTTTTGTGAATGATCAAAATATATTCATACCAATAAGTAAGTATAATAGTATTGTTAAACATGCTGGGTTACTAAAACTAATTTTTAAAGAAATCTCTTTTTGATCAAGTGAATAATGATATATTAATTATTAAATAAATATACGGACGAAGATACTTGAAAACAACTTCAACTGATAACAAAGAATATTGAAAAATCAATTTAAAAGTGATAATAATAAAAACGGATGAAAGATGAAAATATGTTTATATTGTAGTTTAGTAGGAGAGGTGAGAAAAAAATGTTACCCAGTCATAAAAAAATTAATGAATGAAATTATTTTATTTGACATAAAAATTGAAGGTTCTTTGTACAAAAAATTATTTCAATTACTGAACGTACTCATATGATTACAAAAATCATCATTGTGTCGGAATATCTCAAGACGAATAGCAGGCCCTTACGGTTTACAATGACTGTGTACTGCATTCATGTGCCTTTTATACTTACTTTTTTCTGCAAATGATTTATGACAAATTTCACATTCGAATGGTTTGATATGATTATGTACTGTATTAATGTGAACGTTGAGGGTACTTTTTTGTCCAAATGATTTTTGACAAATCTCACATTCAAAGGGTTTTCTACGATCATGTACAGTTGATATGTGTTTATTGAGGTCACTTTTTTGTCCAAATGATTTGTGACAAATATCACATTCAAAAGGTTTGCTACCATTATGTAACACATTTATGTGATATTTGAGCGTACTTTTTTGTCCAAATGATTTATGACAGATGTCACATTCGAATGTTTTGATATGATTATGTACTGTTTTTATATGTTTATTGAGATCACCTTTGCGTCCAAATGATTTGTGACAAATCTCACATTCAAAGGGTTTTCTGCCATTATGTACTTTATCTATATGTCTTTTTAGGTGGTGTTTTTGTCCAAATGATTTATGACAAATATCGCATTCGAAAGGCTTTCTACAAATATGTACTGATTTTATGTGTAAATTGAGGGTACCTTTTAGTCCAAATGATTTGTGACAGATGTCACATTCGATGGGTTTGTCCTGATTATGTACTGTATTAATGTGAACGTTGAGGGGTTTGATTTCAGTATGTACTACACTCATGTGAGACTTTAGAGTACCCTTGTATTCAAATAATTTATGACAAATCTCACATCCAAAGTGTTTGCTTTTATTATGTACTGTATTTATATGACTTTTGAATTTACTTTTATATCGAAATGATTTCTGACATATGTTCCGCTTCAAAGGTTTGCTACGATCATGTACTGTATTAATATGAGTTTTAAGATGTTCCTTTAGTCTAAATGATTTGTGACAAAAATTACACTCGAATGGTGTTATGCTCTCATGTATCGAATTGATTTTGCTTTTGAGACTCACTTCTTTTTTATGATTTGGTTGACACGAATCATTTTCATGAGATGATGTTGTTTGATCCCTTTTTATCGAAAATTTCATCATTTTAGATTCTTTAATTTTCGATCGGGACTCTTTTGGAAATGGACAGTCATTATAGTAATCGAAACCTTTTTTTATTAAAATTATTGGACTTTTTTCAAAGAGATAATTTGTTGGAGTTGTTTTGCTGACAGTTTTTGACAAATTCAGTTCAAGTTTAACATCTTTGCACTCAAAATCTATGAATATATTTTCATTTGTTCTATTGGTCTGATTTTCGTTTTTTATTGTCAAATTGGAATGCAAACTTTGATCCTCAGATTCGCAGACGGTTGTGGATAGAGAATTAAGTTCAAGTTTAACATGGTAACTTTTACATTCTAAATCGTCGAGTATATTTTCATTTATATTATTGAACTGATTCAAGTTTTCTATTTTTATTTTATTTGGCAAGTTTGGATCCTCAGTTTTGCAGACGGTTGTTGATAGAGAATTCAGTTCAAGTTTAACATCTTTGCACTCAAAATCTATGAATATATTTTCATTTGTGCTATTGGTCTGATTTTTGTTTTCTATTGACAAATTAGGTTGCAAATGTTGGTCCTCAGTTTTACAGACAGTTGCTGATAACGAATTCTTTTCAAGTTTAACATATTTGCTCTCAAAATCGATAAAAAGTTGTTTATCCAACTCTTCTTGTAACGCCATACCTTCATTCATGTGATTTGCCTATAATTTAAATTGTTTTTTTTAGTTTTTGATGGTAAAAAACAAAATACAATTGATTTAATCAAACATACTGATAGTTCATGCAGTGGTAATTTTTCAACGTTTTTTACTTCGCTAAAGTCCATCGAATCGAAAACATAATTTTCGCTTGCATCTGGGATAATGTCGTTCGCCTCTTGCTTTACCCTAGAAAAGAATTAATTTTTATTATTATCGTTGAGTAGCCGATAAACTAACCGAGCACATGTTTATCGGCCTCAGCTTCGCCTCGGACGATAATTACACGTGCTCTGAGGTTTTCCAGTTTTTCGCTCCCTAGGCACGTAATATACTATTTTTGAGACAACCTTTTCCATTTTTACTCGGCATGTAAACTCATTTTGTACTATGAATTGAAGTTACGGGTTGATTTTAAATTGTATATCTCAATAAATTTTAAACTATATGAGACCGTTATGATCTATTATATTATACATATAAGTTTACATGTGATATTAATTTAATTATTATTTTTCATAATTATATGTACATTTTTTTGCTTCGAATAATGCCTTGATTTTTCTTACGTAATTCACTTTCTAGAATAGGTAGTTCAATCATGCACTAGAAGCCTTAGTACAATCTGGTTGGGCACTTCAGCCACGCCACTTATTTTTTTTTCTCAATGGATAAATATTTACTGCAAATATAAACTCTTAGCGCCTCGGAAAGTTAACACTTTTACTTGATTTATACTACAGGCCTACACTTTCCTAGAGATATATAAGTTGTAAAAACGTATGGAAACCGAAGAATTCATCTCTTTGCTAGCGACTAAACGCACTACTAGTACAATGGCAAGGGGACCCCACGACTTTTGAAGATTTTTCAGGGTACTTACCCCTCCACCGTCAACTGGCCCTAAGCTGTAATATGAAGTAAATAGCGAAGTAAAATGACACTCGCATGCCACCAAAACCGCACCGAATAAATACTTTATTCATTCAGGCGCATAATTGGCTTAAATATACCTCCGGGCGTTATATGAGAAAAAACACAAAAGGGAAATACATTTTTGAACTAACACAAGTACAGTACGTAACGCACACGCGTTATATATTAGGAATGAAGTTGAATGTGGAGCCTCACGTTTTTACAAGTTAGTCGCTGTACTTTAATTAATAATTATTATCAAAATTCTATTATCTCTCTGAAAACTTGAATATGAATGAGTTTTTCTCATCATTCGATTTGTACTAATTAAAAAAAAACTTGAAAAGACCGTTGAAGATATTCGAGTTTGAAACTTCGTGTCAACTTTTTCCGGTGTAAATGAAAATTTTTTTGGTTATTTGACTTCCCCATCAGACACCGGAGGAAAAAGGCATCTTAATCATACGTCACTTATTCTTTCTAGGTGCATTTAAGGCCATTCCTGGTTAGATGAATATATTTACCAATTTCACTTAATAATGCCGCGTAGGTACTGTACTAGAAGACTTGATATGAAATTACTCATATACATGAAAGATCTCTGAATCCCCACCTGTAAAATATAAAACAATACACGTTATGTTAGAAGTGAAGTTCAATTTGAAGTGTCAGCAGCTGTTAGTATAACATCACGGCAGTTGCGTTGAACATTTAAAAAACATAGATTTGCATAAATTACGTTATTGAATTTCTTCAGTTCAAAGATTCAATGTCGTTTTTATCAATTTTTTAGAATGTTTTTAGAATTTTATGCTCAATTATGTAAGTGAATAAAAATAAATCAAACAACTTATTCTAAAGGTTTAGTGGCACAAATACATTACTATTGTTATGTAGCCTTTTCTATGGCTAATAACTTTAATATTTTAATTTAATTCTTACTGTGGTTGTCTGAGAAGGAGGAGCATGAAATAAGTGTACAATGATCTAGTGAGGTTTCACACAAGACTTTATTCACAATCGTAGACTTGGAATTAATTACAAGAATTATTACAAACGCTTACAAACTATTACGGCAGAAGACTCTGATGATGACGGCCAATCGAGTTGATGAGTGGCTGGGGCTGCTGTTACCTCGGTGTCGCACACACAAAATGCACCACTTCGAGTTTTACAATTTATACCAACAACTCGTTGCCTGCACAGACTCGACTTTTCGCGGAGTAATTCAATTGCATTTGCACGCGGTGATGTCAATTGATGTTCTTCGTACAGTGTATATCTCACATAAAGAACCAACCGGAGTTTAACAGAAGTTCGCTTTACAGCGTATTTAATCGATCAGCCCGAACCTTTGCTCTACTCAACGATGCTTGATGATCTGCCCCGAGGCCTAATTTTTACCCCATTTATATACTAATTCATTCACGCATATTCTCAAGAATATGCACAAGAAGACGTTCTCACGCATATTCACAAGAGAGCATAACGGTGTTTTTCCCAAGTTTCGAAATAGTGTGTTGTTGGTCACTTGTTGACCCGTGTGCCGTTCTATGCACCCATATTTGGGCGAGTTCTTCTCGGCACTGGGGTCGCTCGGCAACCCTCGTGGCGTATACACGAGTCATCACCCGGTGATAAGGGAGCATGCGAGCGCGCGGGCAACTATGGATTTTTTCCTCATATTCGCCGAATTCATCCTCCACAGGTTTCATCTCGCGGGTGACATGCTTTCTCTGCGTATGTGCTTTGCACGCATACGGGAGCTTGCATACACCGTGCGGCCTGCTTTAACGCGTCGGCGCATGTTGGCCGCTCACACACATACATTCAAACGATGGTTATTGGCCTACGCGCGCCGTTGTATTCCTGCCAGCCTCGTGTGTACATCTCGAGCTATCCCGCCTTTCTTTCGCGAGATCATTCGTGTTCGCTTGCCGGTCTCATTTGCATCGTTTTTAATTAATAATTTTTAATTTAACAATACTTAATACGAGGTTATTGGTATATAGAACTATTATAATGTAATTTGATAAAAACTAGTTATGCTTTTTTCTGTGTAATTCCTTGTTTCGTAATATTGTTGTTTGCTGTTTCAATCATTCACTTTTCAAAAATAACGTAATTAAAAAATTCAGAAAACCATAATTTTATTGTAAGGTATTACAACTTTTTACACAGTAATCAAATCGATCCAAAACATTTAGTACTTTTTTAGCATAAAATTTGCTTCATTATTATGTATTTATAGCTACTTAACAATTCATATGGGATTTGCTCAAATAAAATATTACAAAGCTGTCAAATTATTCAAATTTACCCATGTATAATTTATTATTTGTCGTTTAACCCGAATACTACTGATGAGAAGTTGGAGGTGAAAAAATGGCACGGATCTCACAATATAGTTTTACAATTTGTTGAGTCTTAATTTTGATCATGTTGATACAAATTGAATGTTCCAATGGAAAATAACGCGAAGGAATGATTAGATCGTATGTATAGTACGTATAGTACGTAACCCTGAGCTGGATTATGTTACTTATTGAAGTTTTAATGCACGAAAGAAGAAAAGAAATTAAGTACCGGAGTAATCGCAATGATAATTTTAATCACATGCCAACGCAAATCGATATACAAAATTATTATTTGATTTCGAGATAATAACGGTCTAGGCCAAAGCTCGTGTTGAAAAAAAAAGTTTTTTAATACTTTTTTCTGCCCTCAACATCGAGAATGAAATGACATGTAATTATAAAATAATCAAGCCGAGAAAATAAATGATGGAATAGTCCCTTGAATCTTTTATTTGAAAATGATTATTGATAATCAAATTTTGAAAAGACACTCGCGATACATCATAGTATGGTTGGTGCTCTTACTGTACTTGCGCACTTGATTGGGTGGTTCGTAATTTCGGGTGACTAAGATGTAATCGTTGTCCTACGAATGCGTGTTTTTCATATTTTTACATATTTGAAGATATTTTTAAGAGATTTTAGTCTCCGTTAAGTCTGTTTTCTTTTCATGAACTTATGTTTATTCACATAAAAAAAAATTTACAGTTTTTAAACATATATATAAAAGAATCTTACATATAAGTTGTTAGATTAAACCGAATGGTCCACATGGATACTCGCTGCTTACATTGTTATTTAATGATAGGTGTTTACATATATTTATATGATATTTTAAGCTTGCTTAAGTTTAAAATTAATTACAGCCACTTAGAAAAAGTGATAGAAAAAACTGAGGATTCACTATTTTGTATGTTTTTGTAGCTTGACAATTTTTTATAACAGCTATAAATTAAAGCGACTGTAACAATATTTACCAGTGGTTATTTATATTAAACTATACAATTATTTGGTTTATTTGTAATAGTTAAAGTTATTTAGAACTTCCAAGTTAAACTTGGTTATTCTTCTATCGCTTTCAAGTCGACTAACCTTGCCTAAATTAAGTATTCCTTTTTTATTTAAATTGTTCCTAGGGATATGATACAGTAAATGCTTGTTATTACAATCTATTATATTATTATTATCGTCTAAGAATTTAAACCCCAGTTAAGTACGTAAAGTCGGTAATAGCATGACGACTATACGACGACGACTAGATCATATACAAAATGTATGTGAGATTAAACTTAACTTATGAAATAATTTATGACAAGTATCACACTCGGAAGATTTTCTTCGATCATTGCGTAATATTTAAGGATTTCCCTGTGACATACGATTATTTATCAAACATCATATTCGTAAGGTATTCTACTATTATGTATTCCATTTATGTGAGAATAGAGATCACCCGTGTATCTAAATGGCCTATGACAAATATCTTATTCAAAGGGTTTACTACGATCATGTAATGCTTTGATATGTCTAATAAGATTACGCTTGTTTGAAAATGATTTCTGACAAATATCACATTCGAAGAGTCTGCTTCGATTATGCATTGCCATTATGTGTCTTCTGAGATTTGTCAGATATCCAAATGATTGGTGACAAGTCTCACATTCATAGGGTTTGCTACGATTATGTACTGCATCGATGTGAAGTTTGAGGTTTCCTTTTAGTCCAAATAATTTGTGACAAATCTCACATCCAAAGAGTTTCTTCTGATCATGTACTGTATTTACGTGAATTTTGAGATCTGTATTTTGTCCAAATGATTTGTGACAGACATCACACTCGAAGGGTTTGATACGATCATGCACAGCATTTATGTGCTTATGCAAGTAACTCTTATATCCAAACGATTTATGACAAATATGACATTCAAAGGGTTTGATTCCATTATGTATTACATTTACGTGAATTTTGAGATCTCTATTTTGTCCAAATGATTTGTGACAGACATCACACTCGAAGGGTTTGATACGATCATGCACTAAGTTTATGTGCCTTTTGAGAGTAACTTTTAGTCCAAATGACTTATGACAAATGTCACATTCAAAGGGTTGGCTACGATAATGTACTAAATTTATGTGCTCGTTTAAATGTCCTTTTCTTGAAAATAATTTATGACAAATTTCACACTCAAAGGGTTTTCTACGATTATGTACTGAATTTATATGGATTTTAAGGTAACCTTTTTGTCCAAATGATTTATGACAAATCTCACATTCAAAAGGTTTGCTTCGATCATGTTCTGTAGTTGTGTGAATTTGAAGAGTTTCTTTTCGTTGGAAAGATTTGTGACAAATCTTACGTTCAAAGGGTTTGATACGATTATGCACTAAGTTTATATGCCTTTTGAGAGTGACTTGTTGTCCAAATGATTTGTGACAAATATCGCATTCGAAAGGTTTTCTACGATCATGTACTGTTGATATGTGTTTATTGAGGTCACTTTTTTGTCCAAATGATTTGTGACAAATCGCACATTCAAAGGGCTTGTTCCGAACATGTACTGTATTTGAGTGTCTTTTGAGGGTACTTTTTTCTCCAAATGATTTATGACAAATATCGCACTCGAAAGGCTTTGTACGAATATGTACTGCTTTTATGTGCCTTTTGAGATGAACTTTTAGTCCAAAGGACTTATGACAAATGTCACATTCAAAGGGTCTGCTACGATTATGTACTATATTTATGTGCTCGTTTAAATGTCCTTTTCTTGAAAATAGTTTGTGACAAATTTCACATTCGTGTGGTATAACGCTCTTGGGTGTCGTATTACAATGTTTTTTGATACCCAATTTTTTATTGTGATTTTGTCGACACGAATTATTTTTATGAGATGATATTGTTTGATTCCTTTTTATCGATAATTTCATCATTTTAGATTCTTTAATTTTCGATCGGGACTCTATTAGAAATTGACAGTCATTATCGTAATCGAAACCTTTTTTTATTAAAATTATTGGACTTTTTTCATAGAAATAGTTTGTTGGAATTTGGTTTTGTTTTTCGGCGATAGTCAGGAAATTTTGTCCATCAGTTTTGCTGACAGTTTTCGATAAATTCAGTTCAAGTTTAACATCTTTGTACTCAAAATCTATGAATATATTTTCATTTGTACCACTGGACTCATTTTCGTTTTGTACTGTCAAATTGGATTGCAAACTTTGATCCTCAGTTTCGCAGACGGTTGTGGATAGAGAATTAAGTTCAAGTTTAACACGGGAACTTTTACATTCTAAATCGTCGAGTAAATTTTCATTTACATTATTGAACTGATTCAAGTTTTCTATTTTTATTTTAGTTTGCAAATTTTGATCCTCAATTTCTCTGACGGTTGTTGATAACGAATTCAGTTCAAGTTTAACATCTTTGCACTCAAAATCGATAAAAAGTTGTTCATCCAACTCCTCTTGTAATCCCGTATCTTCATTCATGTGGTTTGCCTAAAATTCAAATTATTTTTTTAATATTTGACGGTAAAACAAAAACAAAATATAATTCATATGATCAAACTTACTGATAATTCATTTAGTGGTAATTTTTCAACGTTTTTGACTTCGCAAAAGTCCATCGAATCAAAATTATAATTTTTGCTTTCATTTGGCTCGATGGTGTTCGTCTCTCGTTTTACCCTGGAAAATAATTTTGATGAAGTATACTCGTTTGAATAATATCAAAACATGAATAGGATCAAAATAATTTTACCTGACTGGGTGCTTTTCGCTTGCCGTTAATTCCATTAGTTAACTCTACGGAGAAAAAAAGTAGGTGAATGAAGCGCCTGATTAGTTACATAAGTCGATTTCACTTGGCAATCTAAGGGAATATAGTACAATGTGCATGTATAATTTTTTGGTTGATGGTTCAATGCAACATTTAAAGACACATTTAAAGCAATGAGGCTCCCTTGCCCTAACTTCCAGCAATGAGACATGACTTTTCTTAAAGACAAAATCACGCTGAATCTCGTGGTATATTTCTATTTGGGGGTTACCAGGTAAAATTTCGAGAATTTTTAATCCAAAGTTGGAACTTTTTGAGCACCCGTAACATGGCTCTTATGGGGGACGGCGTCAATTTGATTTTTGAAGCCCGATTTCTAACACAAAATGGAAAGTTCCACATATAAGACTATAATGGGTTGAAAGAGGAAGTTTTCATCGTCCTCATGGTATATTCAAAAATATAGGTAACCAGGGAAAAAATCGAAATTTCTCACGTTAAAGAGGAAAAATGTTTTTTCGATGTTTTTGTGAATTTCAGGCTGCGCAGTGCGTACTGCGCATACTAACTTCAACTTGACTAGTTAGGTAGACGAGGAAGCCTCCTTGATGGCCATTATAATAAAAAAACCGCTGCCAATGTATTGGCAAGTAGCTTCCTCATACTATTTTTTTAACTTAAAAATAATTTGAAAATATTAATATCATCTTTTCTAA
>CACVKI010144243.1:0-88724 GCA_902732785.1 Trichogramma evanescens
TAAGAATCTCGAAAGAGAGACCGATAGTGATGAGGAAATCGAAAATCAAGCTGAAACAGTCAAACATAGCGACTCTCTGTTAGATGAATTAAAAATCGATAAATCTATATCTGAAAGTTCGGTGCATACAAAAAAACAATCAAATACCAAAGTTAGTAATGAGGTAAGCAGACATCATTTTATTTCAACTAAAATTTTTGTTCGCATTAAAACTAATTATTTTTTCAGGGTGCCTTGTTGATGCAGAAAAGCCTCTCCGAAAGCCCAAAGCGTTTGTTGAACAAATCTTTGAAAATCAAAATAGCTACTCCACATCCATCGCAACTGAATAATAGTTCTGCTCACGCGTCATCTAAGAATCTCGAAGTCGAGTCTAAGAATCTCGAAAGAGAGACCGATAGTGAAGAGGAAATCGAAAATCAAGCTGGGGCAGTTGAACATTGCGACTGTAGACATCATGTGAGTATACATAATTTGACTACTTCATCTAGTTCAGTCGATGGGGATAAAATTAATGTTGTTATTGCAGGTGTCAATTTCAATGCACGAAGGTGACACCAAAATCCAAACCACTTCAAGAAACTCTTCTCTGGAAACTAAAAAAGATACACCACGTCCATCTCAACTTAATAACAGCCTAATTTCTTACTTTAAATCTAAGATTTTGGGATTAGGTACCGATAGTGAAGCAGAAATCGAAAATCCAGTTGAAGATCGTGTCGAACAAAGCGTCTTGAATGAATCAACAACTGGCAAACTTATTGCAGAAAGTTTGGTTCCTTTAAAAAAACAATCTAATACCAAAGTTAGCCACGATGTAAGTAAACATCATTTTACCGTCATCTAGTAAAGTCGATCGTGTTAAAAATAATTTTTTTGTTTCAGGGTTCAATTTCGAATTTTCGAAGCATCCCAACTAACATACGTTTAAGTCATTCTCAAAGAACGAAAGATGATTCCCTACATCCACTGAGACTAAACAAAAGCCTAGGTGATCCGTCGTCCAAACATTACGAAAAAATTCAAGTTAGACAAGCGGAAGTTAAAAATCATGTTTTTACCGATGAACATTGTGTCTCTTCATCGAGCGCATTAACAACGAACAAACCCACTACGGAAAATGTTATGCAATCAAATAAACAATCAAATACTAATATTTGCAACAAGGTAAGTAATCGTACTTTTTCTAATATCTAGTGACGTCGATCGGGTAAAAATGTATCTTTAAATTTCAGCCCTCAGTTTCGATGTCTGAAGGCGTCCGCATAATCCAAAATACTTCAGAAAGTATGATGCATTCAAATAAAAAATTGAATACTAAAATTACTAACCAGGTAAGCTTACTGTTTTTTCATTATCTAGAATTTTCATCCGAATGTAAATAATTTTTCAATGTTTAGGATCCAATTACGTTTTCTGAAGGCGTCTCCACCTTTCCAAAAATTATCATCGAATGTACTCGTTCCCCTGAGCGAATTGTGAAAAAAATAGAAAAATTATGCGATGGTTTAGATGAATGCCCAATTACAGTATTAAAAAAACCTTCAGAAAAAATCACGAAGACAGAAGTGATAGACCTGGTTTCAGATGAAGAGGTTTGTTCAGACCAAAAGTATTATTTTTTTTCGATGTTTTAAAAATGAAATAATCTTTTCTCCAGGAAGAAGATTCGTACAAAACTTTTATTCAAAGGGTATTGAATAATTGCGCGAAACATCAACGATTATCAAATGCTTGTGCAACTTCTCCACTTTTAAATTCGGTGAATATCTCGTTTAACTCATCATTATTCATTTTTTTTTGTAAATTTTTTTTTGTGTATGTCATATATATAATACCTCAATTATTTTATACATAATAGAAAACCAACATTAGTCCGGTCGAAACTCCAAAAGTTGTTAGAAGAAAAAAAAGGGAAGCATCTGCAAACTCTTCCCTGGTGGCATCTCATCTTACTCCAGTAAGAGTTGTTTGAATAAATAATTTTTTCTTTATTATGACACACACATAATACGTAAATTATTTTATACATAATAGAAAATCAACGTTATTTCGGTCGAAACTCCAAAAGTTGGTAGAAGAAAGAAAAAGGAAGCATCTGCAAACTTTTCAGCTTCAGCTCTACCTCATACTCCAGTAAGAGTTGTTTTAAAGAAACATTGTTTTTTTATTATGTCACGCATATAATATTTCAATTATTTTATACATAATAGAAAACCAACATTAGTCCGGCCAAAACTCCAAAAGTTGTTGGAAGAAAAAAAAAAGAAGCATCAGCAAACTCTTCACTGGGGCCATCCCTTCTCATTCCAGTAAGAGTTATTTTAATAAATAATTCTTTATTATGTTACACACATAAAACTTTTATTATTTTATGCATAATAGCAAACCAACATTAGTCCGGTCAAAACTCCAAGAGTTGGTAGAAGAAAAAAAAAGGAAGCATCAGCAAACTCTTCACCGGGGCCATCCCTTCTCACTCCAGTAAGAGTTATTTTAATAAATAATTGTTTCTTTATTATGTTACACACATAAAACTTTTATTATTTTTTGCATAATAGCAAACCAACATTAGTCCGGTCAAAACTCCAAGAGTTGGTAGAAGAAAAAAAAAAGAAGCATCAGCAAACTCTTCACCGGGGTCATCCCTTCTCACTCCAGTAAGAGTTATTTTAATAAATAATTATTTCTTTGTTATGTTACACACATAAAACTTTTATTATTTCATGCATAATAGCAAATCAACATTAGCCCTGTCAAAACTCCAAAAGTTGTTGGAAGAAAAAAAAAAGAAGCATCCGAAAACTCTTCACCTGGGCCGTCCCTTCTCACTCCAGTAAGAGTTCTAAATCTGCGCAGTCGAAATGTAGAGGTTTCTCCATCTCCTAGCAAGTCAACACCAAGGGTAATCAATAACTTTATAACTAATGTTCTATAAAGTACAAGTTGAAATTTTTTTTTTAAATAGCTATATTCTTTTAAATTACAGAGACGAAGAAAAAATGATGAAGTTAGAGTTTAAATCAAGAACAAAGAATTGAAATGATTTGTTTTGCAGCTTAAGAGATTAAATATTGGAATGTATATACGTTTATTTAAATTTTATTATGTATATAATATCTATTTATTTGTATTAACTTGTAGAATTTGTTGAATAGTATTTGTATTTTAAAGTTCGAAAAACGTCGAGTTAAAAAGTATTTTTGTTTTAAAATATACAATTGTATGGATACATTAAGATTCTAAATATAATTACTACTTAAAATTTTTTATTAAGTCGTAGACTATTAAATAAATGTTTTTGTTATAAAATTTTTTGGATTATTTCCTTAAAATTTGTTATTAGTAGTACATTTTACCAAGATTTATCAAATAAATGATCGAACAAAATTTTTCTTGACCATTATTAATCAGAAAACTCTTTAGTGGACGGTTCGTATGAAAAATAAAAACACGTGTATTCAACACATTTATATTGAAGACTAAACACTCAAAAGACTTTGATCGTATTCGTCGATCTGCTTATCAATCCAATCGACGAACGTGAATATTCGTGTGTAAACATCCGGTGCACCTCGGGCACAAGGCATGCCAAACGACACGATGCCAATTTGTACACCATCGGCTACTAGCGGACCACCGGAATCACCCTGCGTGTAATAATGTCATTTTTATAATCCCTGATGGAGCTATCATAAATGGTTATGGATTAAACTGATTATGCCAATAAAACTTACGTGGCAGGCACCTTCGCCGGCTTTTGTGAGGGTGCAAATGTGAGATTCGGTTATTCGGACAGCTGACATTTTTCGGGCACAGTCCTCTTGATCGATTACTTTAAGCTCGATTTCTTGCAAGTTGTTTGGTACTTGACCGTTGAGCTAATTGCAAGTGCACATTAAATGAGACTTTTCATTCTCTTTAATAATAATAATAATAATAATCGTTAAAAGTATACAATTAAAGCTTTACCTTTATTCGTCCCCATCCCGTGAGTACCACCGGATAATTAATCTTGACGAAGTCTTCTCGAGGCAAAGAAATCGGCCGAGTCTTTTCGCCGAATTCAATGTTCTTGTTGACGCGAATCAAAGCGACATCGTTGACCAATCGAAACATGTCGAATTTTTTATGCCAAACTATGTATTCGGACTTGTAGACAATCTCGTTACCACCATTGAGTAGATTCGTTCCTGCTACGACTGTGACGCTCGCACCAGACCGTCTGTTATTTGAAAATAATTTTTTACAATCAAATATTTTTGGGACTTTGGACCGGTGTAAATTTAACGCTTGTCAGCTTACCCAACTACACAATGAGCCGCAGTCAAGATCCATCGGTCATTTAAAATTGAGCCACCGCAAAAGTGCGACGGGCTTCGTAAAGATACTTGATACGGATATTTACCGTCCGGTGCATCGCTGCCACCCACTACCCTCGATGGTGCGGCTACAGAGTCACAATAACATTTTTTTAAAGATTCTAAATGAGCACAAACAAATTTTATGGAAATGATAAATATTTTTACCATAGGCAATGGCCAAACAATGAAACAGAAATACTAGGATGATATTCATTTTGTAACACAAACTATTTTGACGATTATCGCACTCACAAATAGTAAGCGTTACGAGCCGAGGAAAAAATAACGTTGATACCGTCGACAAGAGGATTCGTTACATTTATATGTGCTATTAATTACGCAGTATTAAAAATATTTTCATTTGCATGCGCTTGTCCGATAAGAGGAGAAATATGCCGTTTCCCGCTAATCTCTTCGATATTGTGAAAATACGTGAGAAAAAGGTTCGATTGACGTCTCGAGTATCGATAAGTACGAACGATTTGATTGATGGAGATTTGCACAGGACTGCATAGTTGCTGTAATAAATAATGACACAGAAACGATGCTAGATACATTCAATATTTTCGATGATAATCAAAAAAACGTTGGGTAAAAATCGATTGCCTGTCATACGATCCACGTGATTAGATATTTTTGGATAGAAAGGAAGGACACATAGTGTTTATAGATTAATCTGTACTGTACTATATCTGTACTGATAAATGTATTGAAGCAAGTTCGATTAAACGAAGAATCCTAATGATTATTGATCGACGTGATGATTCATATATTTGATATCGGTGTTAAGTCGTGATTTTACTTGTCAACGATTTCCTCATGTTAATTAGAAATTACATCAACTTATTGCGCACCGTTGCACGCGAGCGTATCCGGAACATTTCAAAGTGATTGTTTTTCGAAGATATTGCCGCGATATAAGAAATTTATAATAAAGTGACAAGACGAGTTGGTAAAAAGGCGAAAATGATAGTTTACACGCAATACGCATAGTCAGATCTTTGAAGGAACGACACCTCGTGTATACGTAGTATTGATCGAGCTCAAAGACTTTTTTCCCTTGTAAACACGTCAAACGAATGAAGAAGGCAATTATTGGCAGTATTGACATTAATTGACGTCACCTAGCTGCAATAAGCCATACGTATGCATTTTGAAGATGCGCGTTGAAGTTACGAAAGAGTCGAGCGTGCAATTTGCATTGGGTATATTGGTCACAGAAATTAGCGCGTCTGTGCCCCTAAATGAAGTAAGACCACTTCCTTGGTCGCGAGTGCGCATCGTAAAGGCTGTGGCCAACAGATATTATAAAATACTTTGTCACCTTTACTCTCTCTTTTTGCTGCTCGTTGTAGGATTGGCGCGTGCTTATGCGTCAGTTTAGCCAGAAGAGAAAATGAAGAGTGCGTGCTTGGCTTTATCGTGCACTCAGGCGTACTTGGCACCGACTCGAGTGCCTTTTCCCACAGCTCGTCCTCGCGGCTGCCAAGACGCCTCGTGTACATATAGCTACGCATCGTCCTATGCCGCTTGCTTGCTTGCTTGCGTTTAATTTCAGCAACGGCAGCAACAATTTAGCGCCAACACATAGTAAACATGACACGCTCTGCGGTGAGCCTATTCAAATTGTCTAATGCGATTCGCGCTTTCTTCGGCCACGAGTGCGCAATTCATACCTCTTTGGGAGGGGAAAAACAGGCAGAAACGACTGATTTGAACGATGACGAGCTGTCCAAGTTCGACTTTACGACGCGCAACTTTAATTGCGATCCAGCTCGACTATGGTCTTGATCGAGATTATTTGTCCAAATCGCGGATTATTGCCGAGAGTTCAAAGTATATCGATCGACGCGTAAGATTTGTGCTTCGCCTTCGACTCGATCCGACGATTACCGATTACATCGTCGGCTCGATTCGAGTGCAGTACTGCGAGGCTCGATTATGACGATTGTTGCGCAAGAATATAACCGACGCGATCGCCGCATGGGAAGATTTTTTATTTGCCGTTGGGCTCAAAGCGCTGCATCGTATTAACTTAGCCCAGGACGCATATAGGTACTTGTAATTTGGTTTGCACGGGAAAGTAATTTCTTCGCGGGAAAACTGTCTATTCGATTATAATACAATTTTGCGCGTCGAGTAATGAAGTCTGATTCGGTTACGTTCATTCGCTTACGCTATGAAAAAGTCTCGAAACGGTGATAAGCTTGGGAAATTCATTCTTAAAACAAAAATGTTGCCAAGAATACGCAATTCTATTACTAATTTTAGATTTTTGAAAAGAAGAACAAGTACATTTGCGACTGATCCAAATGCGCCTTTCCTCAAAACTAGTTACATTTGCCCTTCTCCCGTACCGTAGATTTCCTCATAATTATTTTCAAAAGAAATTTAGTTGATAATGTCTTTCATCTCGTCAATTCGGCTCATGATATCGGCCCCTCCGGGATAAAATTTTCGTTGCACTTGGGCAGCAGCAATAATTATAAACATCGTTGACGGGGGCTGTTCTCAGATTAAATTGCTTCATCAAACTGCACGAGGAAAAATTATAAATTTTAATTGAAATGTAAGTAACGATCGTGAATCATTAGCGAGCCTTGAGATTGATAATTGAACGTTCGTTCGAAGGTATTTTCAGATTAGCTGCGGCTCTCGTTGCAGATAGATTTTGTCGCCATACACGATGCGTTCACGCCGATACAGAGACGCATTATATACATGTTATATTTCGTGGCAGAGGCATAACTCGTGGCCTAGGGGCGTGAAAGCCTTATTTGAATATGCAAATCAAATTAATTAAGCGAAAAGTTTTCCGCGCGGAATTTCGTGGACAGGCGCACTTGGGATCGTAGGCAATCGCGCACTTACCGCGGCTCCGCGCCAAAAACTGCAATAACGAATATTAATATTCAAGAGCGCTATGGAAGAAGAAATTTTCTTTTCTTTATCGCATGTGTGCGTATATAATATTGTATAGGCGTCGTACGACTGCATTTATCATTAGCGCGTATTATCGGCTGATCAATTTTAATGGACACGGGGCGTCCCCATCTTTAATAGAGAGCAAACACTCGTGTACTTTCGTTGAAAGAATAATTTCACTCGGTTTCTTTCATCGAGCAGCGGCAGCTTCAACGTTCAATTATTAATGGGACTTGTACGTTTGGTATTGACAATGTGTCTCGCTTTTTTTTCACGCTCGCGCGACTACTTTGAAAGTCATAAAATATATCTCTAGTCGATGACCCGCTCCATGCCGTATACACACGCACACACACACCGCGTGTCTCTGCGTCTGTGCGCAAGTATGTGCAAGCAAGTATGTAACTTTGAAATTAACATTCTTGGAAAGTTGCTGAATAGCAAAACTTCATAATTTCTCTCTCGTTTCTTTGTACGGGTATACACATTGTACTGCGCACGCACAATGTGCTAATGTTATTCGTTGAACGAGTCTCGAACGTGCTGCACAGGCTTTATCGCGTTCTGGATGGATTTCCTCTTCTTTTCGACGAGATGCATGAAATCCAATCGAAGCACGATGAATCTTGAAAAATCTGAATCGACTCGCACCGCTCGTGGCTACTTAACTTTTATGAATGTAACGAATCACAAGTGCTGGGCGCCGATCAGCTGGCGAATGAAAAAAACCCGCACGCCACTCTGATCGGCTCGAACAATTTTGTTTTAAATATATACAGATACGAGAAAAAATAAATGAAGTCTAATAAGAAACCGAGCATATTATGGCTTGTTCAGTTCAAATCGCGTTCATCGATTAAAATTCAATGAGCAAAAAAAAGTATTTGTATTATGCTAATACGGAGTTATAATCGCATCGGCCGATGACTTTCTCTATTTCTCTCTTTCGAGCCGCAGACGCGAAAACTATGCTACATGCACACATGCATGCACGTGAACGAGCGAATTGAGAATCTGATTTATATCCATCGGTATCTCTGCAGCGGGGGGGCCTGGGATTATTATGATATATTCCTCCATTCGCCGCGAAAGACAACGTGTTTCGAGGCGTTTCCTAATCATTTTCCCTCGGAGCAATCAGTGGTGCGTTATGTATATATTGGCAATAACGAGCCGCGTGTGCGCGTCTGCAATTCCAGTATATGTATATCAGCACGCAGCTCTATACCGGCCGGATTTTTTCCCCTCAAAAGTATGCCGAACGGTTGAAAGTTGAAATATCGCGGGTGTGCACTTATCATTACGACCGGGCCCATCGGTGTTAACGTCTTTTTTTGCCGCTTTATTTAACAATTTTATATTTAATTAAGCTCTAGCCATAAAGTTGATGCTCGCTCGGGCGCATTTCTTGGCGCGTCGGCTACAATACAAGCTTCGCTCTCGTAATTGCTATCTGCTACTTTCCGTCCGAATAACATGAAAAACACATATAAATTCCGCCTTATACAGCATTATTAATTAAATCCTAATTGTCGACGCGAGTAATTCGAAGGAGGGATAGGAAAACAAAGTTCGTACTCAAGCGAGTGCGTAATGGCGGATTAGTGAGTTGCGTCGTCGGAGCGTTTTGAGCGTTTAATGTGTAATGTACAAGCGCGTCGAAGAAAGTGTGCATGCAATGGCAGATGAGTCTCGATCGCATCTTGAAGCAGCAGCAGCAGCAGCAGCAGCGGAGAGTATTTAGAAAAACAAAAGTAAAATAAAGGAGAAAACGCGGGCGAGAAAAGTCGCGAGCGATGAGAGAGTCACGATTGCTCGCGTGCTGAGCTGCTGCTGCTCCAGCAGATTCTCGCTTAACACGGAGAAACTGTGTGCTTTGCACGTCCATGTGTGAATTGAGAGACGGGCTCGTGCGCCGCTGCATCGACTTTGTGTCGAGAATCGAATCGTTAGCCACTTTATTCGTACACTTTGTTTACCGAAATCGCTGCGCGCTATAACGTACGAGTCGATTCAGCCACGAGCTGCTACACGTGGAAACCGATTCATCGATCGGCACGATCATCTTCCACATTTTCCCCCGCGTATAGGAAGGACGACGCGCGCCAATGTGTATACAAAAAATTTGACCGAGTGGACGCGATGACACTTTTATCTCTCCTTGGCATCTATATTTTAATAGCCGCGCGGCGGATGCACAGGAAGCGAGAAAAAAAGGAACTCACGTAGCTATAGCTGTAATCTCGGCGCCGTACCGAATCACGATCGCGAAAAACATTTGGTCCTCCTTGTTTCGGCCGCGCTTACAATCGAATCCAGCCATTGTATTTTAATACAGGCCTCGACTTTCGCAAGCATTACATAGTGTATGACCGAGCGCCGCCTATATATAATGTTCTCGCATTGTGAGCAGCTTTTATATACGCGCGAGACATTACGTACGCATGTGCGCCGAAAAATACGTTCCTCATCCTTTTTATTTGTATTAATTAATCATCTTTACATTACGAGTTTCCGGTGAGATTCTCGCGATCGCGCGTGCATTATTATATGTGTGTGTGTGTGTGCGTATGTGGTTTATCGCGATGATTATGAATAACACACTTGAGCCAAAGCGAGCCACATATCAAAGGAGAGAAAAGACAAAGTCACGACTGTTTGGAGCGACCGGCACCGAGCCGGCTTTGAACTTTCGCGCGACCAATGACGGACTACACGCCCATCGCGCTAATAATCCTCGAATCTCTCTGTACTCTCTGAGCGTTCAATACGGCATATATTATACACTCGTGACGATGCAGCGATTTACGACGAGCTCCGGCCGTCTTCCTTTAATCGAGATCGCGTATACGGGGCGTCTTTTATGCGCTACCTGCACGACACGCAATATTACACAGCTCGCGAGGCTGATCCACATTTTCCATCGGGGCATGGCCGACGAGCTGCCGCAATAATTATAATGAGCCGATGACTTTCAAGCTCGATTGATGGGAAAATCATCGAAAATGTACACTCCCTATTACTTTTCTTTTTCTTCGTCATCGCGAAATCTATATATTATGCGATTCGCCGAGATTGCGCAAGTAGAAAATATAACATGGGTTTTAACGAATCGGTACGCGAACGGATACAATGTTAAAATATAACAACGATCACATAAAAGAGAATGCGACTGATTTACAATGCAGCATCGCGTAAAAGCGTCTCGTAATTCACCAATGGCTCGTAAAAAGGAGCAAAGCTCGACAATTGGACGTTCCCCAATCGGCATCGGGCCAATTGCCACTGAATCACTCGCGATCGTAAATAAAACGTCCAAGGCGCGTTTGACCGAGCTTCATAAATATGGCCCCCGAATCGGAGTGCGCCTCGTCCCGAACGTGCTCGCGAGTGCAAGTGCGCGGCCGCAGTTCATAATTCAGCTGCAGCTCGTTGTCCGATAAATCGTCATCAGCGTAAGCAGCGCGAAAAGATACATGCAACTTTTAGCGCACCGTGACTCAACTCGAGCCCCGAATCCGTATATAATTGCCTGCAACATAAGCCGATCGGCAGCTGCTTCTACTTGTAACATATTGCATTGTCGAGGATTCGCAGAACACGTTGCAACTCGGGTCGAAATGGACCTGATCGAGCGACAGGCGAAAAATCGAATGCGCAACGCTCCTCGAGAACTAATTTGCCGCGGGTAACCTTAGAGTTGCGCGATCTTGACTCGGACGTGTACGTTTGCAAGGACGCGTAATCGCATCGAAGCGCGTCAACATATTGTATGTTATATCGATTGTCATCGCTCGCGCCACATTACGTGCGGCAGCGATCTTACCCGTCTCTCTCATAACGTTTGGTTAATTTGTTCGCGGCGAAAAAAAAGAGGCGCTCATTGTGTTGAGCTGCTACACAATGGAAATTGGAGAGAAAAAAAATAATTGTGATATTCATGCCTTT
Source organism: Trichogramma evanescens (assembly GCA_902732785.1). Taxonomy (NCBI): domain Eukaryota; kingdom Metazoa; phylum Arthropoda; class Insecta; order Hymenoptera; family Trichogrammatidae; genus Trichogramma; species Trichogramma evanescens. Next base: position 11,238 of record CACVKI010144243.1, read on the forward strand.
TAAGCTGATTATTGTACTCGTCGCGCAAAATAATAATGACGGCTCGCGCGACGATTATTTAGTGCGCGATCAGCCGCTTCCTGCCCGCTCGCGATCGCTACGTTATAAATGTAGCAGTGCACCGAGCTTAGCCAGTCAATACGTCGCCGACACGACGTTTCGCAATAGGTCCAAAGCTCGCTCGCCGACAACATGAGACGTTTCGCGTTTTTTTTCGCTCTTTTCGCCATGGTGGTGCGTGAATTTCTCTCCTAATTGACTGCTCGATAATAATATGCCTTTTATTTTTGTTTGCTTTCAAGGTGTTGGCTAGTGGTGACATGGAGCAGATGAAGGAGGCTTTTAAAAGCTGCAAAGTCGAAGTTGGAATAGCAGAAGGTTCCGTGAATTACTTTATTATCATTGTTACTTTTACTTTCTATTTATGCAGTACTAAGCTATCTCGTAAAAATGGCATATTAATGCGCAGACACTCCGATGAAGGACATTCCAAGCTCGAAAGTGGGTTGTCTCCACGCGTGCGTTATGAAAAAATTTGACAAAGTGAGTAACGCTGGATTGCTTTTTTACAAGCGAATAGAACGATCAATGACGAAAAAATCATTCTTTCCAATTTCTGTTTCAGATGAAAGATGGAAAGGTTGTGGTGGAAAATATATTGCAGCGTGCTGAAAAAAGGATGAATCCTCTGCCGGAAGAAATGAAAGAGAAGCTCACGAAATGCGCCGATGATGGTACGATCGAGCACTCGAACGTTTTGGATAATTCAAAATACAATAAAAATAATTGCAATTCTATTCGTAGCTAACGGAAAAGGCGACGAGTGCCAAGTTGCTGGCTACATGCACGAATGCTGGTGGGACGCGATGAAGAGCATGGGACCCCCAAAAGGACCTTCTAATTAGGCGCGCGCTCCAACGTCGAAGAACGTCAAGAATATTTTTTTATATCAAGCTCGAGCGTATACAATAACGCGAGCGAACGCGGCAATGTATAAGCGTTGAAAAATAAAACGATATCTCGAAGGTAAAACTCTGACAAGGAGTAAAGTTTATTGATATCGCCGAGACTTGAATTATACCCTCACCTCTGTTGAGCTCAAAGGAATCCTTAATTGGTGCTTCCGCGAGGCAACTAAGGATTGATGAACTACTCGCGCGCGCTGTGCATCGGACGCATTTTAACGATCTCTTTGATTGCGACTGGCGCGATCGGCCGAGCTTTCACGAGTTCTCGGCGCGTTATAAAGTCCCAAAGAAAAAAAAACGAAGGAATATCGAGGAGCCAGTGAAAAAATATTTTATTAAACTTTCGGGTAATATACGGACTCGAGGATCGGTGGATATGGCATTCAACGGTTACGTGAATACAAGCACATCCTTGCGGTACGCAGTTATGTTCCGATCATGTGCAGCGGGTCTATCGGTAGGCTCGATCGGTTGCTCCAACGGTGCACCTGCGCTCGAGCTCGCGAAGATCGGTTCTATACGTTGGCCGAGCCAAGACGACACTGATTAGCATAGAGCTCGTCTCATATTCGTTTACAAAGTAGTCGCGGGCAACAAGCGCACGATCCGCAGCTGTGTATGCCTATCGTCGTGGGTCGAGATAGAAATCAAAGCTTTGTCGCGCGCGACAAGCCCCGCGGGCATCCGTCCTTTGGCCATGAAAAGCAGCTATAGACACGAGCGACACAACGAAACGCGAATCCAAAGAAAATGTAGCCTAACGACTAGTCGCTATATACCGAAGCTACTGCGAGTTGTACCAGCGAGAAAAGTCGATACTCGATTCCGAGTGCGACGATCCAGGTGCATGTGCAGCAGAATACCTATACGATATGTAGCATGCGGACTATAGCTCGACGCCGCAGCGGGAAAAGTCCCGATTATTTTACGTTATAGCCGGCCGCTGGATACACGCGCGCTTAGTTTCGTACACGAAGTGAACGTTGCCGAACTATGCACACGTTGCTGCGCTCTCGGCCAAAATTCAACAAAATTGACTTGTTTTTTTCCCCCGTCCTTCCTTTACTCGACTGCAGCGCGCCGGACAATGCACGTATAATGTCATAACGCGTAATGCACTGGGCATTTTTCCTGCATATCCGTTCTCGCGCGATGCCAATCGGTGCAACTCTCTATGTCGATGCTCGCGCGCATAATCTGTGTGTTACGCATGCATATCGAACTCGGATCGTTCGTCGCTGTAATCGCGCGTGTTTCGGCCGTTTTTTGCTTTACTCTAAGCGCGCGCCTGTTTATTTTGTAATGAAGCAACGGCGTAAGAGTAGTACATTATACGGGCATTCGGTCAACACAGCGAGTACACAAACGTGACAGGTACGCGTTCAATTAGCTGCCTGTAAAAGTCGAGCTCGCCAATATACCTCTCGTATCATCGAGGAGCGCGTGTCGCCCTCCACCTAGCCAGTATGACAGGAACTAAGTGACGACACGCCGCTAGTCATATATAGCGCATAACTTTCCGCCAACTTTCTTTTCGCTCTTATTTGAATTTGATAAGAGATATCGAGAATCTGATAAGCCCATCAGATTCCTTGGAAAAAATCCTATCGATATGGGGTATTCGAATTTTCGAAAAGTTCACGACTTTCGATAAAAACAACATTATTAAAGTGAGAAGCATGACAACTAAAAAGTGGTCACATCTAAAAAGTAGTCACACCGCACATGGCGTAGCCTGCGCACCGGGCTGTGAAAGTACCTCAATGTTAGCCTGCACTCAACTGAAGGCTTAGGATCTTTTGCTTCGAAACTGCCGTGTCGAACTTACCGACATCATGGCGCGTTACACATTTTTATAATAAAAGATCAATCATTAATTCGTTTAAACTTTATTTAAATTTTCTTTGAAGTCTCTGAGTTAATAATTTCTATGTGTGCCCTGTTTAAAAAAAATCGCTGGATTTCCAGTTGGAAAATCGAGCAGGATTTGACTGGAAATCTAGCTCGATTTTTGAAAATCCAGCTGGATTTCCATACAAAAATCGAGCTAGATTTCATGTTAAAAATCCAGCTGGATTTTCAAAAATCGGGCTAGATTTCAGATCTGAAATCAAACTAGATTTCAGGTTCAAAATCGAGCTAGATTTCAGGACAAAATTCGAGCTAGAATTTTCAAAACTCAAGCTAGATTTCAGATCGATAATCGAGCTGGATTTCCAGTCAAAAATCGAGCTAGATTTCCAGTCAAATCCAGCTCGATTCCTAGTCAAATCGAGCTCGATTTCCAGTCAAATCCTGCTCGATTTTTCAACTGGAAATCCAGTGATTTTTTTTAAACAGGGTGATAAAGCGAATTCGTGTTGATTATTTAAATAATCTTTGCATTATTTTTCTAGAAGTTGAATAGCTTTTTAAGAACAAAATTCACTTAAATAATTTGTGTAATTGAATTTTTTCAATTTTCAATAAAACCAAAGAAAAGTAAAATTCTTCTAGTACCAAGAACTAATATCTTTCTTTTTATTTTTAAATATAAAGAGAAGGATGAAAAGTGTCTTGATAAAAAAATTATTTCGTAGCAATTACGTAATAGATTGATTTTTAAAATATGTATATACGACTTTTTAGTGAAATACTTAAAATAAGGTTTTAATAACATCGAAAACGCTAGCGTAACGATCTTTCCATAAAAAATGAAAACAAAAGCGAACTATATACACAGTGAAACATTCATTTACATCAAGTCACAATTGTGTAGAGGAGAGAAAGAAAAATTGTTAAAACTTTCAGATAAGATATAACAATTTTTACAACGTAAGATCGTGTAATATTTACAATTAAGTATACATTGCGATGCCATTCGGAAATAAATCAGGGGAGTACTTGCAAGTTACGTATTACGAGAAGTTATTTCTCTGTCTCTGTGTTATTGTATATGAGTGAGCGCGGCGAGGATCACAGCCAATTTCATACACGCTTATTTTCGTATGGATGTATAATGTGCTTTGGCCGTTGCAAAACTCGAATGAGCATTACATACCCGCGGTGTACCGGCCGAATGCTTCTTTGGAGTCATCGCTGAATGGAACGAGAGAGATGTCACTGCTTACCATATACCCACTTTAAAGCGAATCAATTTGATAAATAAACACGGGCTCGCGTGGGACACGCCGATCCAGCTTTATTTGACCTCGCTTGCTCTCGGCTCACCGAGACGAGCAGCTCATCATTTTTTTTGCTTCTTTCACTTTTTCGCTCATTTATTTATTTTATTTTTTTGTTTCTTCTAGGCGAGCTGCGCTGCCGTAGGCAATGCGCAACTAGCCTCGTATGATGGGCGATCACGCGCGCGGTACATGCGAAACCCTGAAATACGAATTTACATAATGGAATACATAATGTAGCCGTTTAATCAACGTAATATCGTCAAGTAAATTACAGAAAAAACCTGAGGTCGGAAGAGACTGCGGATGTGTGAGTGTGTATAACTTTTATATACAACGTACTATAACGCACACCGCACACGTTTTCCCGCAGCGTTGTTCAGCGCGTTCGGGACTCGCGAGTGTGTGTCTGGTCTCGTTTAATTACAAGAAAATAGTTACGTATTATTCTAATGTGCCCAGAAATTTTCACTCGGCGCTTTTTTACTCGAGCCTCTCAAAGTACTGCAGACACACACATACGTGATCGTTAAATAATTTCTTTTTACGACGATCTTGCGCCCGAAAATCCATCGGCTTGAATTTTTTTCAAGTATAACTCATCAGGTATATCTATTTATGCCATAAAATATATTATAATCTGTTTGGTAAAGCGAGTCGGTCTGCCGGCGCAGGATCGAGGTTAATACGCATTATATATTATAAGCGTTTTAAAATGTTATTACAATAAGAAACTTTCGCCTAGGCGGCGCACAGGATACCTCGAGCCCGAGCGCATTATAATATCTATAGTCATAATATGCGTACATACATACATTACACGTTAGCGATACGCCGCGGCGAACAAATTCACATGGCGCGTATAATATATACGAGTAAGAGCGAGCTTCCCTTCGACGTTGCGAATTTTCGCCGCTCCTATATATAATGTATAATGTGCAACCTCACGTGTATATGCCGTACACAGCAAGAATAATAACGCGCGATATTTATGCGCAGGTACATACACTTATGTACGCACTCGAAATCAAGCCCTTAACATCTCAATTCTCGGCGGAGATTTTCAAGTATCTTCCGTGCGAGTAACACAATGCACGTGGATTCTTGGCTGCGCGCGGCTAGCTGCACACCCACGTACAGACCTGCGCCGAATATAACAGTTATTTCTCTCTCTCTCTCTCTCTCTTTCTCTGTCTGTCTTTCTTGGAGATATCTCGCTACAGCCGCAATGCTATATCCGCATCTCGTAGTTCTCGTACGAAATCACCGTTCACTCCTATACATTTACAAATGCATCCAACTCTCATCTCCACGATATTCCATGCTCATCGCGAATGCACGTGTGGGATCGAATATCGTGGCCGTTTCTCTCGCATCCATGCGAATTTATATTCTGTCAAAAGTAATTTTCCCCTCTTGACTTATTTAATGGACCACGCCGTGCGCTTAATTGACGGGCTCGTTAATATCCTCGATATTATTATGAATTTATGTCGACAATGTTTAGAAGGCGACAAGTGCGCGCATATGCGCCGTACAAGTGGATTTATTGTGTAAGTGTAAGAGGCCGCTCGCGTGCCTCCCATGCAGCTTACTCGCGTACATAGGTATATGCTTCCGGATAATTGACTTTTACTCGGTGAAGAGAACTCGTACACAAAGCGAAGGAAACATGGCTCGCTCGAAGACTGCAAAATTGTCGAGGATACTCGAATCAAGGATGAGAAAGCATATTACATGTCACATTGTACATTATTTCGCGACACTGACTAATGTAGCGGTGGGCAGGTTTATTCGTCGCGTGGTGCGCGCGTGCAAATAATATTATAATTCGTGCGGGTCAACGGGCGATCGATTCCGGCGAAATCTGTCCGTCGGGATCCTTATCGATTTCGAAGGCGTCAATTGATGTACACAAGATATCGATTTATGGCCGATCGGCGTGTTGCGCAATCGCGACGTGTCGGATGCATTACACCGTCGTCTGCCTCGTAAACTCGAGCCGAATATTGGCTCACATCGGCGCGGGGTATACATTATATTATAATATAATATGGATTGTAAAGCAGGTGAGCATCTCGGAGCTTCTCGAATTCGACATTTCCATATAAACACAAAGTTGTGTATATTGGCACACGTGCCGCGCGTATCAAGCAACGATGATCCAGAATCGAGCTGCGAAATCAACGCCCCGATCGACTAGCACAACACGATATTCTCGTTTTTTACTCATCGTGCACGCTCTCGTATTATATTATATCTAAAGCGGTAATCCCAGTGAGCCAAGCATCGGGCATCTTTTCAAAAAAAAATACGAGCGACCTTCGCTCGAGCTCGATCGAGTCGATATCTGCAAAAAGCTCCTTTCGCGTAAGAACGCGTAAGGCCCAATCGTCGTTGGACGGATCGAAGCTCGTATCGGTGAATTAGCGGCCCCACCACGCTGCATGAGAGCCGACGATCCATCCAACGACTTTGGAGCGGAGAGCGCAAACACACCCGTATACACGACACGCAGATCCATACTTCGAGCTCGGTGCTGGCAAAAAGGATACACATATACTTACTCCTCCTTCCGAAAGTCTCTCTCCGCGAGCTGGCCGCCGCCGTCGCGCGAGTAGCAGGAGCAGGAGCCGCCGCCGCCACCGTCGCTGCTGCTGCTGCTGCTTTACTATATTCACATAGAGGCCCGCGTGTGTGCAGTTTCTGTCGAGAGCGAGAGTAAAAGCCCGATGCCTTAGCAGCACGGCTCACAGACAGCATCATGCGCTCGGTGAGTACGATACACAGCATTTAATTGTCTATATACGCTTATCTCCTCTCGTAGGATTTTTTTCTTTGCTTCACCCTCGTTTACGATTCCACCCTAGCACCCGATCTTTGCCGCGTACGCGATCTGCACCAATCCTAAGCTGTCGATCCATCGAGCCGATCGCAGCTTTGTATGACTTGGGGTGTATCGTCGAGCCAAGCGTTACAAAGCTCTAGTCTATTAAGCTTTTCCTTGGTTATGGGATGCCTCGACGTACTCTTTCCTCTTTCTCAAGCTAAACTTGGGACTGTTCCGCGTCCTCGATCGGCACTAAATTTTTTTCTCGACTAACAATAATGCGATAAGTGCAAACAAACACACACTCATAGGTCAAGTGTGGCTGAGCTGTACAACAGCCGCGAATACGTGTAGATATTTCCTCAAAAGTGCAAATGTGTCAAAGGCATCATCGTCGCCGATCAATCAATCGTCTTGGTCGTCGTCGTCTTCATCATCCAGTGAAAATCGTGAAAGATCTGTATGGGCCTGCTCATACAAAATACATGAGCGCGAGTGCACATAAACATGGCATAGCTGCACGAGGGGGAAGCTCCCGCGAGAGAGGCCCCCGCGTGAGTAATCGCAGCAGACACAAGTGTGCCCGCGCGTGTGTTGTTGTTGTTGTTGTTCGCCGAATACGGAATACAGATGCGCGAGAGCTGAAAATGTATACGCGTATCTGTATACATGCATACGTATAATGCTGGACAAGAGACAGTTATCCTCGCGCGGTGTCTCGAGTCGTTAAAAAGTGACAGTGAGTGATTTTGAAGCATCAGCGGCAGCAACAGCCACTGCCAGCAGCAGCAGCAGCAGCAGCAGAGACAAAAGAGATGCGCCTTGAGTTAGAAAGCCCGCGTGCAATTCAACGTTTGCCTATGTGAGTGTATATGTATGTGTGTGCGCGCACAACAGATGACGAAAGGGAGAGAAAATTTTGCCGACACCGACGCCGCCGCGGCAGAGATGCACCATAAGCATCAGCCGCGCGCACACGTATTATACACTTTAGCTCGCATATAAGACATACGTTGGACTGTAGGTATAAGGAGCTGCAGCAGCCTCGTGTGTGTGTGTGTGAAAGTTCGCGCTTCGAGAGACAGACGTATGGAGCCCGAGCACTCGCTAGTCGCTACGTGCTATTATATATATACCTATATAACGTAGACGCACACTCGACTCCGTACTTGGCTGCAGAAAGATTTCCGCGACGGATAATACGTTTGCGCGTAAAGACTGTATCTGTGACTCGACGGCCTGCGCGCACCTCCTCGGTTACGCGCTTTATACAGCTTTGCTGTATACACATCGAACGTCGAATTAAGGACTAATTTTCCGCCCGGAGGCTGGGATTAATTCGAGAGAAAAAAGATTAAAAAATCGGATCGTGAATCGTTACCATTGCCACCCAAGAAGAAAATCGCGCTACGCGCCTAGCGACACGCCAAAACATCAAACTCGTAATTTTCTCTCTCTCTCGCGCTCGGTGGGGATTTATTTTACTGTCGTATCTCGAGTAGTCATCTCGCGCCCGACGATAATAATTCATTTAGCTCGCACGACCGGCCGGGCTCGCGATGCGTTTTGCTCTTATACAATTGTCGATGCACAAAGACGTGCCGTACCTCGAGACATTAGATCCGTAATTACAACTGGACGCCTTATCTGTGCTGTATTTAATGTGGCCGCGCACGACTATAGTATTTTTTAAACGGTCCCGCGCGCCCAGAGCCAAACGCAAGAAAACTATACAGCCTGCGTAAACAAAAATAATTTTTGCCTCGAGAACTAATGTCCATTACCGGTGTTTTACATTGTACTCGGCTCGCCGGTTCGGCTGAAATGCTGCTGAAACACCAAGAGAGAGAGAGAGAGAGAGAAAGCTGCGCCACAGCGGGATGCAGAATTTTTCGCACTTTTACGAGAGTTCCGCGGAGCGAGAGCAAGACACGCAGTAATAGGCGAGAATCTCAAAGCTGTCGGTGCGATATGGGTGTGCTGCGAGTTTATTTTTTTCTTTCTTTCTTTCTTTTACTATAACATTCGATGGCGCACAGCCCTCTTCGGAATCGTCTCGATACATAACGCGAAAATAACGCAAACAGAGCTTATAATTTTACATACGTACGTAACGACTTTCTCCGTTTCTGTATGTGTGTTTGTGTGTGTGTGTGCGTGTGTGTGTGTATAAATCTATTAGCTGCTGCAGCTCTGTGGCAGCTCGCGGCCGTCTCCGAGTCTACGAACAAGGGATTAAAAATTAAAGAAGCGGGAAAAATTAACGTCTCTCTCTTTCTCTATGCGCTAACGTATGGGCTCTTTAGCAAAAGTCAACGATTTACTTTTTCCCCCCGTCGCGAGCCATTAATTACTTTTAATTGTGCTTTTGCGCGCGACGAACGATGCAGCGCGTGTCCGAGCTCGATGCTGCGCTTGCATAGCGCATCAAAAATACTTTGAGAGAAATTGTTGCGCCTCGCCAGATATAAACGCATCGGCCTGTAATGAAGGAAATCGATCGATCTGCCAAATACCGACGGATTTAATCAAAGCCCGGCATATAATAGTTCAACGTTGCGCCATTTATATTTTATACGCGAGGCTGAGATCGGTAATAGATCGAAGTCCGATCGGTAGTTTACCGCCAAATGGAAAAATAAATCGTGAGAATGAGCGTCTAATGCACGAGCGGCCATTAGCAGTTCATTAGGATATTACATGAAAGTCCGGTAGCCGCGTAATTTAGACGTTCAACGCTTCGGCTCAATAGCTCGATAGATACATGGAAAGGCAGAGAGTATTCGCGCACTCGAGCTTCGTTATTATTAATCGCTCGATGTATTAAAGTTTCCGAGTTATTACCGTCAATTATTAGCCCATGGCGCCGATTAACGAGCTATACGGTGAATTTATGAGTCTAAGCGGCGATTTCCCACGTACAAATGCACGCGATTAAATGTCAAAACGACGAGAGATGCCACCACATAATGTGTACAATATAAATAGAAAATCGAGAGCCGAGCGCGCACTCTTCGTTACGACGAGCGCGGAGCATCGGATTGCGAAAAGCCCCGTTGCCCGCGACTGACGTAACGCAGACGCTCGCGCAAAAAAGATGAAAACAAGAGGATGAAAAAAAAAAAATAGACGCGATGCTGCTTCGGCTGCAGAGTCGCGGCTCTTAATGCCGCGTGATCGAGTGGCGCAACGTAGCCGAGATTTCTGCAGCCTCCTGAACAATTAGCGTCCTCTTTTTTTCTGCTTGCATCTTTTTTTTGTCAACGACTCGTCGTCGACTTTTACGACTTCATTGTGACGATCGCGTATCCATTGAGCGGCGATCGCGATCAATGCCAGGCTACGGTTTACCCGCGCGACTCTTCGATGCAACGTACACGATAAAAAAAAATAAAAATAAAATAAACGTGAATTTTTGTTTGGCCGCGTGTGTGCAACATTCGCTCAGCTACACGGAAAGGTAGCTCGTATTTGAACTACGAGCGATCGCGAGTCACTTTCTCTCGACGCGAGCGTACACCTATACGTATCGGCCGCAACTTTGATTTGCATTTCGATTCTCTCTCTCTCTCTGCGCGTGTGTGCATTTACGCGAGATTTGCCACGGTAGCTTACGTATGCATGTAATGTATGTAGACGCGTGCACAGTGCGCTAAAAGCCCGGCTCATTGAAAAGTTGCGGAGCGCGATGGCATCGTCGCGAGCTGCTCGCGCCGGGCTTAATTTGTTAACACCTGCGGGATCGTCGTCGTTGTCGTCGTCGTCGGGCCCGCACGGATATATCTGCGAGAGTCAACTCGTATAGCTCGAAGCTGCCGCGACTGCCGTGCGATAAAAGTCCACGAGTCGAATGCACGAAGGTGTGCGCGCCTTTCCAAAGACTCGAGATCTTCCCGACCAGATCTCCGTAAAGGTCGTTGAATCGTTATTAATTGGATGCGCGATGGCGTTTACTTATGAGCGAGTACCGATCTGGAGCGAGACCGAGGGCAGGTACATTATTAAAGTACACGAATAATTTGTAGCCACACGCGCGTAAGCCTCCTTTTCGCTGTCTTTCAGCTTTTCACTCGGCAATAATGTGCGACGAAGGAAAAAGAGAGATAGAGAAAAAAAATGAACTGTCGTCTTCGATTCGTGCAAGGAAGAGGTGAAATCGGAAGCGCGACGCGCACGGCACTGCCAAGCTTTTTTTCCTTCTTCGCAAACTCCTCTCAAAAGTCAAGTGTGCGAGAGAACGAATATGATGAGCAGTATCTTCTCTTTCTTTAGCCCCGGGGCCCATCTCTGCACCGTATAATACGAGTGAACGACTGTACGTGCATGCGTGCGACTGTGTATGTGCGCTTATACTGTGTATCAGTGTGTTGTGCACATATGCCGCGGGACAACTTTCATTCGCGAGTCTCTGCGCCGTTCGGACCTATATAGTACGTATGTGTTTGTAAGTGTGTGTGTGCGCGCACAGCAGGTGATGATGATTATGACGACGACGACGACGACGCTCAAGACGACGACGATGATCAGCCGTACAATACGAGGTGAGTGTCCCCGACCTTGCCGATCCTCGGCACTGCACGTGCCGTTTACAATAGTCAAATTGGACTCGTCGCGACAGGTTGCGAGATTTCAGCCTTGCAGCCCAACGGGGATCGGTAAAATTTTCGTAATATTAGCCCTCTCTGTCTTTTCGTGTCTCTTATTCGTCCAGTTGCGAGCGAGCTATCGGGTATCGAGCTGAGCGAGTCACAAATAAACGTGTGAAAATAATCGAACCAATGGCCGGAATCGTGTCCCGATACTGTGCGCCACGACCGATCGAGATATAAGGTTTCGTTCTCCAGCGGTAGCAGATTAAATCGATCCTTTTAATGCCACTGCAGATAGCCCAATCTCGATGTATCTCTTGAAATGTCCGTTCGATTAGCGAGTCTTGAGACGAAAAATTCTCTTTACATCCTTCTCTTTATATAACGCACGCTCGATTAAAAAATAATAATAAAAATAAAATCAAAAACTATTAAACGGTAAAATTCTCAAGCTGTTTCATATTCAAGTCCAACGAGTACTCCTCTTCGCTTAACCTTTTTCTTTTTATACGTTTCCTTAAAATTCCACTTTGTTTTCGAGTAGTTTCTGCGTGGTATATAATTGGCTATAAAATTCGGAAGCCGCTTTTATTGGGCAAAAATCAGACTTACGAAACTCTGCGCGCGCTACAGCGAACGGACGAATCGACTCGATCCTCGTTGCGCAAAAGAGGCGGAAAAAAATAATTAATTTCCCCGTAATTAAAATGACTTATTGAATCTCGAACCAATAAATATATTTCTATGTTCAGTGAGTAATTAATTAAAATCTTTAGCAGTTACATTGGTTAAATTAACTAATTAAGCTCGCTTTATACATTGGCGTGTACGATCTGGCGCGCTTCGGCCAACTTTTCCCGCGAGCCGAGTTACATTTTTCTCCTAAACTGCATAAAATCATTGGAGCGCCGAGGCGAGTCTCGAACGAGGCTTTGCGCATTGCGCTTGAGTTACAATTTTGTCGACGATAGTACGTTGCGTTCAAAGTTCAGGGGAAGCGTCCCATTTTTCGGCATTTCGATGCGCCAGAACGACGCGAGTTGAGCAATCTTTATCGACGTTATGTACGAATGTCATCACTCGGGTCTCGTCGAGACTTTAAAGCTGCCATTATTCCTTGCGTATATCGAGGCGTATAAGCCAGACGACGACAAGAGTGGCCTACATCGCCGTAACGATTCCCGCAAACGAAGGAAACAAGAAACGGAGAGGAGCATCGAATTTCGCGTCGTAAAGTATTGCGAAAACGCCGCCACGAAATGGACCAAGGGTTATTGTATATTATATCCGTGCCGAATTAGTCGATGGTACATATAGGTATATAGACACGAGCGTGTACGCAGTCTTTGCTGGAGTGCGGAATTCATGCATAGAGAAATGTACGCGCGAGCTTCCGAATCATTCCCACGAAATATAGAAAGAAAGAGCGCGAATATCGCAACGATCGCAATCTCAGCCGTATGTGCGAGGCACGAGTGCGCATATATATATATATATATATCCGCTTCGGCCGATTTGGCTTGGTTGTGCGTGCACTCGCGTATACACACACACACGCGCCGCGCGCATTATGCACAGAAGCTCGAGCTGCAGTGCGTGTTCGCGTTTTTTTTTGTGCCTCGTGCTACATCGAGCGCCGGCGTGACCGATTATACCTCACCACGAAGATGATGGAAAATTCGAATCGAGCACCTACTTATTTTTCCATACCTTTTTTTTCGGGCCCGATCGGAGTTTCACTTTGTAACGGACGACGAGCTCGCGCATTTTTTTTTCTCACCTTTTCGGTCCGTGCCGCGCCATTCGATTTCCAATCGACCTGCGCGAAGGAATAGCAGTTCAATGATCTTGCAAAAAGCACATCGAACGAGGCTAAATCTCATTCGGCGGGGGCCCCTTAGCGCTCACGTAATCGGGGGGGATTGGATAAGAGAAACAAAAAACGTAAGCCGTTGTAAACCCCGTTCCCAGGGGCATAAAAAAATGGCAGCGCGCCTCTTGTACACATATGTTGGTATATTGGGCGACGAGACCTGCGATATATGTGCTATAATACTCACACGTGCGGCGACGCTGTAAACGTTGTATATATACGCTCGTGGCGTATCTGATGGAATCCACTGCACTTGGGAATCAATAAAACGCCCCCCGCGCACGATCGGCTTTATATTTATATACGCCAATGTCGCGTCACATCTCCAGGCCGCCACACTCGTATATATATGTAATCGAGCCGAGCATCTCGTCGCGACTGCATTATAAATCCGATGGTAATCTTTCGACCTGACTCGGAGTCTTTTCTCCCGCGAGTGCCGCCTGGATATAATGTAACGGGACGCGTTACTGAAGCCACATCTAGACACAGTTCGTACATCGACGACCTCCTGGGGACGTCGCTAGACTCGATGGAAAAAGGCCCCTACACATGCACACACATACGTTGAACAATTATATAGCAGCGAGGCGTCAGACTCGCGACGAGCATACATACACGTCTGCGCGCGTGACGTAAGGATCCCTCAGAGGTGTAAAGGCTCATTAGCAAACAATGAGAGCGAGCAGCCAACGTGTTTATGTATTACGGGGTACGTTTCGCTTGCGCCATTAGGACAAAATATAATACCGTATACGTATACACGCAGCTTAACGAGAATATTCCTAATTATAAATGGAAACGAACGAAAATAAACAATCTTCGTGGTGATATAAATCAAAAGGAGTCACCCCGATCATGCGTACACATACGGCAATGCGCGTAATGTTTTTGGAAAATGGCCCCGCTGCGTGATCGATGGAACGCGCTTGGAAAATTGCAAGCGCGAAAGTTGTCCTATCGAATTTACCATTAAAATATCGCAGCCGCGAAAAAAAAGAAAGGAAACAGCGTCCGCGCCTTTCTTCTTTTCGCCACGGTCGAGCCTCCGTGCGTATATCATGCGTGTATCGAGCGATCGATCAAAATCACGCGCGTACGCGAGAGACGCAGTTATAAATGTGCCTGCGTACATAATGAAGGTGCAGCCGCGTTAACGCCCGTGACGAGGTGTGCTTGCGCGCGGTGAAATTGAAAATATAATCAAACGAGCGCTGACAGCCACAATTTTGCAACGATACAATGCGCGCGAATTGAATGATATGCGACGTAAAACGAGCGCCAAAGTCCTCGCGCGTACAAATCCAAACGATCGATAACGAGGCAATAAATTTATCGGCGATTTTCTCGCACGACGATTATTGTCCATAAAATATTGTAGGTAGGTGTGCGCTGCGTGACAAAAGAGCCGCCTGAGAAAAATCCGTCCTGAGCTTCGGATTCGCTAATTATATGATTTTGGCTCTGATCTCGATTGTTTCCAACATCGGAGCTGTGCCGAGGCAAATGAAAAACCACCGCGTGTATGAGTAATACGAATCGATGTAACAACATGGCTCTCGCGATAAGCTCGAATTTAATCCACTTTGAACAATCGCGACACATAATAATAGCAACGGCGGCAAGTTCACGAACGCAAGTGAAAGTTACAAAACATCGATCGGCCATCGACGAACTCAGCCCAGCCCTCGCGTTCGTTTTCCACCTACACGTCTCGCCGCCCGGTCTCGTTGTCCGTGTGTGCGAATTCGATTGCTCGGGCTGATTTGTTTTTTTTCCGCTTTTTTTTCAATCTTTTTTCGCCGAGGAAGAGTCGTGATACGGCACGAGAAAACGTATACACGGTGGAAGAAGAAACGCGCTGATTTACGCGCGCGGCCCTCGCCTGTTTTTTTTCGTTTGGCGATTTTAGTCGGTGCAGCAGCGCAGCAGCGCTCGACTCGCGGTAATAAGCAAGAAAGTCGAGATTGAGCTATAAAGTACTCGGATGATTTTCCAATAGGTAGATAAATAAATGAACTTTAATTACTTGGCCGCGAGCTGTACGGGCCGCGCATGGAAAATCTGTACAGACTGGAATCGGCCGAGCACATCTGCGGAGCGCGCCGACCTGCTGCTGCCGGCCTGCAATATAATTCTATCGCGGCCGCAGATATAATTATAAGTGCATATACACAGACAGCTCGAGAAATTGTGTTTTTCCTTGAGCGCGCGGCCGGTGCCCAACAAGATATATATTCTCAGCGATCGAGCCGAGGGAAAAACAATGAGGCGCGAAAAGTACCGATCTCGGGCGCATAAATCGATCGGTCGAGCGGCTGGGCTCCCGCAGCCGATGACACGTATATTTATACGTGCGAGATACGGCATTGTTTTCGCTGTCGAGGCATGCGAAGGCGCACATGGGCGAGATTCCACCCGCTCACGCGCCTCGATAAACGTCAACAGCCGCTAGGACTGACTCGACGATGAAGAAAAGCCCCGGTTGTGCTGCAGCGCATATAATGCAGGTACACGAGTCGGACTTTCGCGATCGGCCAATTACCTGCGTGTAGCTGCAAGCAGGAGAAGTGAGAGTTTCGAGCTTTGCCATTCATTGTTCGTGGCGTATCTGCAACTGTACGTGCCTGCGAACGCGTGTGTACGTTCGCTGATCGATTTTCGGGCCAAATGTATTTCTCGCGTGCTCGGGGCATTAGCAAGTACATGTCGGCGATTTGGGCGCGCGCGACGTGAAAAATGGCCCCCCGATGCTCCTCCAGATTCCGCGGAGTCGAGACTTTGCGTATTCCGTGCGCGTCGATTCGTCGTTGCTGGGGGGAGAGCGAACGATTAGTCGACGATCGAGTCGACGCAGTAAATCCGACGATTAGGCGGCCGCAAACTCGATAATAATCTATACGAGGCCGTTCGTCGAGAGAGAAAGACGCGATATATACGTAGGTACGTGTACGCGCGCGGCGCACGAGCATAGGTCAAAATGCACGAAAGTACCGACCTACCGAACGCGCTGTATATGCTGTCTCTACGCTGCGAATCGATCTTTGCACTTATAGACTCGCGATAGAAAGTATAGCAAGAATTTAAATTGAAAATATTTCACGGCTCTACGTGGATCGAGAAAAAGTAGAGAGAGAAACAAAATGGAGAGCCGCGCGGCAGCTGCAGATTGCACTATTACGACTTTTACGCGCGAAATTTGTCACCGCTCGACGACGCGACACAACGCCGTGTGTCTGTCTATGTGTGCGTTTGTGTGTTTGTGTACGCGCCTGCAGCTGCCGCGCGCGGGTATATTAATGCAAATAGCTGGTTTTCCGCTGTATATTCCGCCTGCAACCCGGAACCCGTGCGGTATATATACACGTGTAATAGCTACACTGCCGCTACTGCACTGCATATACTCGGCGATCGCAGGCCGGCCCCGACCAACGCCGCCTGCAGCTCGCTGATTTTCATCTGCATCTCTCTCTCTCTCTTTCACGAGAGCTATACTCGAGGCGAGAAATGTACACAGCGAAGCATACACCGCTACTCGCAGCTATACGTATTTACTCTCGTCTCTATATCTGCAAACACACACACACACACACACACACACACACACACATGTGCGCGCGCCTGCGAGATTACGTGAAAATCTTTGCCTTCTCTATCTTTCTTGGCGAGTGATCCGCTGCGCAGTTCCGCGCGATACGTGGTAGGTGTTAGCCCTGCGCTGGCACTGCTGCTGCTGCTGCTGCCAATGCCGATTTTCATTAGAATTCGACGTCCTGAGTGAAAGTTTATGTGCTCTATCGCTCAACGAGCCGTGCGTTGCTGTATATACATGTATATAGGTCGGCACAGCTCGCTCGATCGATCGTTCGATATGTGTGCCGATTTTTCAGGAGCAAAGCCGAGCAAAAGAGCCCAGGCCCCGCTCGCGATAGCTACGCCGTCGGCTGCGAGCACGTGAATGGGAAATTCGCGATCCGCCAAAAGTCAGAGTCGGATATCGCGCAGCGACAGCGACAAGCACGGCTATAGAGCTAAACGTATATCCAATGCTGCAATATTACGTATAGGATAGACGTGAGCTGATTTACTGCCCGTAGGATCGAGTTATCCAATATTCGGCGCCATTATATCGAAATGTACGTCGATCGAGCGACGATCGTGGCAGTCAACGCGGAAGACAGCCCTCCTAGACGTACGCGTTTTAATGCGATCGATCGATCGATCGATCCATCGACACTGATCCTCCGTCGCCGATCATGCAATTGGAAAGATCTGCCAATCATGCTGTCGACCGATTTATGTATATTTTTCATGCGATTCGGGAAGATTAAATTGACGAACGAGAGATTCACGCGAGCTCGCGGAAACGTTCGCGGCTTTGATGATGCTCTTAGCTGCTGGATCGAATCGTCGAGCTCGCACACACCGAGATTTGATATATTCACTGATTCGGTCGCCGATCGGCGCACCCCTCATTTCAATATAAAGACGTATTATGCGCGCATTTTTGCTCGTACACACAGAGATACACTTACGAGCGGCCCGGAGCACACGAATGCACGAGAAAATCCGCAGTCATTGGGCAGGGTGAAAGTACGAGATACCCAGATGCTAACGATTGTTTTGCGTCCGCTGTACGGGCACACACACACACACACACACACACACACACAGTGCGATATGTAGGTATCTGTGCACGAGCAAGCCGATCGCCACATGCCTATACATACATAATGCATGCAAAATAATTGATTTGCTCTGCAGCTCTTTGAGAGCTGGCATATTATTATCCCGCTGCTTCTACACAGCCTTCATACAGCACGTGTGTAGACGTCAAATGTATGTCCGCAATTAATAAACACGTTATGTATTATTTCACATCGACAATACGTATAGATATAAAGTGAGCCGAAGCGTAGGCGGGTCTTCGACACTCGTGCTCGCTACGTTGGCTGCGGGTAATTATATACACATGTGTCCATATGAACGAGGCGCATATCTATCACACGCAAGTCGTCGTTAATTACCCACAGATTATTGTTTTTCTCTCGCAGTTGTTTCTCACCTTCCGAGCGTAATCAATCGTAGTCTGATTTGCTTCGCATTTTCTACAATGTTTCGATCGATGATTTACTTTTTGCCCACCACTGTCGAGCTCTATTCTTGTACTGCATCTTGGCCAATACGTACACATCGGATTTCCGCTCACGTTCTCAGGATCCAGCTGTCCCGTAGTACTATTTAGTTTAGAGGTGTGCGAGTACTAAAAAAAACCTTGATTCAATCAAGTATTTCCTAGCCACTGCGTATTCAATTGGCTTTACTTAATTCGGTAACGATTAGAAAGCGTAAATCTAGCAAAGTAAGGGCGACGCCTATGCATACCCGTGTGCTATTGTGATTATTGTCGCCTACGTTATACACTTAAATGGCCCCTACTACTCTAGATTCATAATTTCCACTCGTTACCGAATTTAACGTCACCTCCTGTATGTAGTTCGAGTTACTTCTAACTTATAGTTTCAAGCAAGTGTTTTTACTTTCTAAATGAGTCATAGCGCATTGTTAGTTCACATTAATACGCCAACGTGTAAGCATTAGAGGAAGCTGACTGCATCGACGGCTTCAAGTGAATCTCGTAAAAACACTCTCTCGTAATTTCGACCACGTGTTTTTAAGTTCTCTTTATAAATCGAACAGTGCATATGCTCATTCAGTTCACATTAAAACGCCAACGTGTAAGCAGCTAAGGAAGACCACATTGCAGCAAGTGTTTTTTGTGAAAAATAAAAAATATATTAAACTATTTTAAACTGTATGCGATATATTGTGCGTGAGTACGCCGAAGTATAGACATGTCTTCCGTTGAGAAATCTGCTGAAAGTTTTCAAAGCAAGGGCGATGAAATTCACGAAAATGATTCCAAAGACGTGAATCATCTTAACCAAAAAAAGTTAGAAAAATTGAAGACCTACGTGACAAGATCAATTGGAAGACCAATAAGCAGCGACGCAAATTTCTCCGTCAAATTCGTCCTTTGATTAAAAATTGGAAGAGCCAACTTCCAGATCTTCGAGATATTTTTCAAAAAGGAGAAATCGATTTGCTTCTTACGGATTCCATATATTATTTGAATAGAAACAAAGATTATTTTGAAAGAGCACTACTCTTCATCGAGTTCGTGATTGCAACGGGCTACACAGATGAGCCCGACGTTGATAAAGACGGTAAGCCAGAGTTGCGTCGTACCACACCACTGCACCATTTGGTTAGATGTAAGATAGCCGTAAATAAATGTTATTTCGTCGATTACCTTTTTGAAATCTACAATAGGTTCGATGTGACTTACATCGATGACTTCGGTTACACCCACTTTCATGTGGCTTGCATGACTGGCCGCGAAGACGCCGTCAAGAAATTCCTCGAATTCGGACAGGATCCCAATTGCCTAGCACAAAAATCAGCCAATCCTCCGATGCATCTTAACATCAGCTTCTGTACCAACCTGCCGGTGTTAAAATTGCTGCTGATGAATGGCGCTAATCTAAATTTAGCCAATATGAAAGGATTGACACCTCTTCATGTTATTTGCAGAAAATCCAACTCTGTTTCGACCTTGAAGTTTTTATTTGAGTACAGCAACGACAAATATAAATCGGTGCAGGTTGATGCCCGAGACAATCGTGGAAACATCCCGCTTCATTTTGCTCTAGAGAATCATTATGAGGGGAACGCCGAATTTCTGTTAAGAAATGGCGTGACCCAAATTTGGCCAACGAGGAGGGATTGACACCATTACACAAAATGTGCAAGAGTATACCTGATACCCTGAAAGATGTTGGGGACGTAACGGAGTTATTCTTCAGAGTCGTCGAAGTCATCCAGAAAACATTTCACATCAATGCTCGAGACAAGTTAGGTCGAACAGCCCTACACTATGCTATGGCCAACGAGTATAAAATACAGATTCTCCGAGTGCTGAGTTACGGTGCCGGTCCGAATATCGCCGACGAGGAGGGATTGACACCTTTGCAGTTTATTTGCCAGAGGAAATACGATGATAATTTGGCGGAGATGTTCTTCGAAACCAACAAAGAACTCGATCAGCAGGTACAGGTCGATACCCAGGACAAGAAAGGCCGGACGCCGCTGCAATTAGCCGTTGCGAATCTCAATCCGAAGATGGTCGATATACTCTTGGATAATGGCGCTCATCTGTCCAGCTTCGTTTTTCCTACCGAGAGTAATTTCACTGTGAGATTAGTACGACGTCAATATGAAAGGTTGCTCCATTATAAATTGAGAATGGCGTCCGCTGCTATGGCCGTCGTCGATTGTCTAGAGGAGAGAGGATACGAACTAGACCGAAGTGACGCCCTGACGATCATGAAAGTTTTCGCCGACTATGAATTGCTCGATAAGTCGGCGGATCTCGAAGCATGTTTGTATAGTAACAAAAAATTCGTGAGAAAAGCGAAAAAGTTGGAGGTAAATTCGAGTCTGTCGTTCTACGACCTGATCCAGTTACCACCGGAAGAGGTAGTGAAGCAATCCTCTTATTTGGAAATAAACTGGATATCACCCTGGATGCATTGGTGGTACTTCCCGAAAAAACTTGGCGAGGCTTGTGTTTTGCATCTGTGTGAGATAATGTCGAGAGGATTTTTCCGATCCTGGGCACTGTATCCTTTCTGGGACTTGTTCCACGAAAAGCTGCCAATTCAGGTCTGTGAACCCATCGTCGAGAAGCTGATGAACCAAGATTTATATCACATTTGTTTGGCGGTCAGAGATAAAAGCTCGTGATGACAATAAGCATATTTGCAGTCTTTGGTGTTATTTAATGTTGTATATTATCCATTATCAATCATTCAAATAAATAAATTTAACACTTAGTTTTTTAAGACAACAAAGACACTGCAGCTCAATTGAAAAAGTTCAAATACTCGAAAAAAGTTGAATCCTCGAAAATATTCGGGTACTCGAATTTTCTCGATTCGATTCGAGCTCTACATGATCCTGATTAGTCGAGTTCGAGTCGAGTAAAACTCTAAAAACCGGATACTCGCAGACTGGTAGTGCTATCTGCGTTCTGTAATCGTATTACTTTCGAATTAACTTGAAGAAACCTATTACGTATTGCACAACGACAGTAGATTAGATGCGAGTACGGTGCGAGCCTTGCGACTTTGAAATAATAATAAAAAAGTCGAACAAGTTGACTTAGGATCACGTCTTCTCTCGCGAATTTGTAAAATAAGTTTTATACACACAGCAAATAAAATTAAATCAAATCCGAGCGTGATTTTTGATAGAGAGGAAAAAGAAGCAAGCGCGAGATGAAATTAATTAAATTCTCGGCACTTTTGCTCGGCGCAGACTCGCAACATACAACAAGGCAGCTGCGTTGGAAAGTGCGTGCACTACATCACTTATTCTCGCGGAGAGAGCATAACATTGGTCGGCTAATATTCGCCGAGACATTAATAATATTCATTACAGAAAGCGAGAAGAAATAGGGAAGGGAGAAAAAGAATGGTCGTTTAGAGGCTCTTGCTTGGCCGCAAGCCGTCAATTATCGCAGATCAAACGGTCACTGGCTCGCGCACGCAGGCCTAGAGCGCAATAAAAGTGGACATTACGCGCGCGCGCGCGCGCACGATGATATCTGCGCACTTGTGACAAATTCGCGATGTTTATTAGCCGATATCGCGGGACTTTCACACGCATCCTATACGTACAGGACGATACTAATGTGTAATAGGAAAATCGCCGAGCATGACATCTGCCTCGCGCACCAGTCGCGGCTCTGTTTTCTACATAATTGCAAAGTGCGCACGGAGATAGCAGAGATCGTTACTGGTGCGCGAATCGGTGCAGTATGCATATACTTTGTTTCGT
The DNA here is from genome assembly GCA_902732785.1 of Trichogramma evanescens. Taxonomy (NCBI): domain Eukaryota; kingdom Metazoa; phylum Arthropoda; class Insecta; order Hymenoptera; family Trichogrammatidae; genus Trichogramma; species Trichogramma evanescens. Next base: position 33,563 of record CACVKI010144243.1, read on the forward strand.
CGCGCTTCTGTGTATCGAGAATGTAAATATAGCCGCGCGCGCGCGACAATCGTCGGCTACTTTTTTTCTCCCTCTCTAGTCTCTCCGCGCCGCTTCTCGGAATAAAAGTGCGAACGTGCTCCGCTTTTCTCATCGAAAGGCACAATTATTTGGCTGCACGTGCCTCTCTCTATTATCCGGGCGCTCGGCGGCGGCGGCGGCGGCGTCACGGCTCAACGCTCCAAGTGTTTATTCTTATATACATAGTTTTTTCAAAGCGCCGATTGTGTTGTGCAGCGCTCGTCGTGACAGCATCTTTGTATAGGAATAGGAATTGCATTGGGGGCCAATATTGCGCAACGGAAAGCGTGACATTCGCGTACTCCACTCTGCAGACGATCGGTACAATATACCCTGGAGGAGGCGTGGGACGTGCACTACGTGCGGCCTTTCGGATTGTGTTACGGTAATAACGAATGCCGGATTCGAGCGACTGCCGCACACACACATAGACACAATAAAGCACGTGCTTGTGCCTGCACCAGCTTATACATACGTATCTGTATTATAGAGGCATTTATCTCTCGGCTCGCGCAAAACTGTCAAGAAGCGTGTGAATTTAACAATGATTTATGGAGTGGCTTAAAAGTTTGCCGCTAGTTTTAAAAAAAATGTATTCGTGTACGAGTTTGAATCGCGACAGTTTATGTCCATCATGCGACGCGTAACATCGGCCTTTGTTCTCGAATTTGCACGCGGCGATGTTCATCGTGGAGCGTAATTGTCGTCGAATCGACTCTGCGGCCTAATCGTCGTCGCGTCCAACACATAACATATAAATGCTGTGCACGCGGTAATCGTTTGCTGCTGTCGTCGTCGTCCCATAAGGTGATCCAATCGGTAATTGATATAGATGCGTACGAGCGATCTTCGCAGCAACGAGTCTCGAGCTCCCGAGACGCTGATCCGATCCACGTGCTCTCGACTACTTTCGTTTTTCCTTTCGCTTCCGCTTCTGCATACATAGGATATGTATAGCAAATCTAGGTAGCTTTGGCTTTACACGTTTCAATGATCCGAGCACATTCGAGGCTGGCAGGCGCATTATGCGCGCTGGCTTAATTTTTCATCTCTCTCAACTTTAACAATAATCCTCGACATGCATATAAGTGTATCCCGTGGACTCGCGCAACGGCCGGCCTGTAATATTCGAGCGTAAAAATGCATCAACAATCGCTCATTGAATTCTCTTGGCGCGCGGTAATAAGCACCTTTAATTGAATCTCTTTCTGTTTTTCTTTCGCTGCTGCTGCTGCTGCAGTTCGTTTCGAGCATGTGCGAACTCGAGTGTCAGAAACGCTGCTCGCACGCGATGCCTTCCTACCTATATTACACACACTTCCAGCTCTCATACGGTATACGCGGCCTTATAATTACAGGAGGAGCGAAACGTCAAAAAGCCGCCGTTTGAGTTTACGCGCATTCGAGATCGTTATGCTGTACCCTACACGTACCAGTTGTGTATTAAATATAGGATTCAAAAAAGAGGAGCATAAAAACCTCGGAGCTCCGCTTATAAAAGCGTCGACGATCGCTGCAGGAGGAGGGGGCAAGCCGTTTCGAAAAATATGGAAAATCGATTAAAATTTCACGCGAGATTTCAATGCTCCGTGCGGTGGTGCTTGGGAAAATTGTTTCGAACGTGTACCTCGCGATATTAAGAGTCGAGAGTGAGAAAAGAGAGAGAGAGAGAGAGAGAGAGAGAGAGAGAGAGAGAAAGGGGAAGGAGAGAGAAGGAGAAAGAAAAGGATTCCGGAACGGGAAAGCCACACACACGTACTTACACACATACGCTTATGGCTTTCTCAGCGAGTATATAGAATCGATTCTCGAGAAGGTCGATTATACGAGCATAGCCGAGCGCTGAGAAATGCCGATACATTATGCGGGTGGGATTGTACGAGCTGTGAAAATTGTACCCGATAGTCGCGTGCGCGCAGTTACACCGACCACATAACGATCCATATCTGTCTGCATACGAGAGCTGTAGATAACTCGCGTCGCTATATTACGTACCGGATCGAGCGAAATTTCGAGTATAGTCGAAGGTAAAGAAAAATTTCGCCGATCCGCGTTAATGCGCATCCGCTTATAATCGCTGTAGCGCTCCACTTACGCCAGACTTTGCATGTAAAGTATATAAAAATGTGTTAATATAACGCAGCCTCTTTATTATTAGCTCGCACCGAGACGATGCGTGTCGATTTCCCGACTCTCTTTTTTTTTCATCGAGCGTGATCACGAATCGAGCCCAAAATACGCCATCTCGGTCCACTCGCGATCGTCCCGTTAGCGAATCGCCGCACTCGAGGCTCGTGCTGGACTCGATCGAGATGCGACACTACGTATCGCGTCCTCAAGCACATAATTGGCGAGTACTTAAGCAGCGATAAATACACATGTGGGTGTAAAGCGGATTAACGCGCACAAGCATATTTATATAATGTACTACAAACGACGTTCGATATGCACACCGACGGCCATGAGACATGGCGCTTGGCAGAATCGGTAGATACTAATACCGATCGTGGCCCATTAAGCAGCGCATAATACAAGCGCATTTTCAGTCCGCAGTCGATAAACTGAAATCGCGGACAAGTTTTACGAGCGTATTTATGAGACTGCGTGTACACGTATTAAATTAATATTCGATCGAAACTGTTTGTTTGACTCTCTGTCCGAGCGAGAGTCGATGCAAACTGCGTGAAACGATCATCCAGCTCGAGAGCCCCGAACGTATATACAAACTCATGCGGCGCTACGTATACGAGGCACACATAGTACGTTGCATACGCGGATCGTGATCCAGGCGCAATTGCTTACGATCGGGCATTATAATATATACGTCATCGTTACCGAGTATAACATGGTAATAACGACGTCGACAGTCGACACTCGATCCGCGCGCCGTACGAGGCAAGCATCTCCCTGCTGTATATACCGAGTGGGTATAACGCGAGAAGAGAACAAAAAGTATATATATATACGAGATCTCCTTAACGAAGTTGAGACTTACATGCATCTCTTGTAATATACGTGGGCTACATCCTATCAAACGTAGCACGTACTGCAGCGAGCCCAGCGACATCAGCTCGCGGCTTATATAAGCTTCTAAATGCTCTTGCGCTCACACACACACACGCGTCGTTGTTATATTGCACTTTCTTGCATATATAAATGCATATACAACTGGTACTTTCAACGATTTTTCATACGTGTATGTGTGTTTGTGTATGTGTGTGTAGAGGCTCGCCGCGGAGCATCTCTATGTATAATAAGCTTACGAAGCGTACAGTTCCGAAGCACGTCAAACGTTAATTCACGTATGAGGCACGTCTACTCGTTGAATTGCGATCTCCCTTATTCTTTGCGACGAGCCAGAAAAAGCATCCGCCCGTGTCCGTGTGAGTTGTGTGCCCAAAAGTGCGTACATCCGCTCGAATGGATATAGGATGTTACCCGGTTGGAGCTTTCATCGCATCGTACATCAAAGCGAGCCACGAGCCATTTCGCAATGATCGCGCACTGTTCACGCCGTAACGCGATCTCGTACGGTGCGCGTCACGCCCACGCCTATGTATATATTATAACATGATAATAATATTTGCGCTCGTATGCACACTCGCGTCCGAGACACAAGCTTCCTATAGGTATAGTGGATATTGCGCTCGAGGGCCGCTGCTTCTGCGCGTGACGGAAGCGCCGCATTTCACGGAAAGTTTTCAATGTGTTTTGCGCGGGACAAGCCGATGGCGCGCGATATCGCGTCTCTCGCCAATGTGCTTGCTCGCGGTATCGTCCTCGTTTATCATCTCGCGCGCGAGTCGAGCTCGTGCACTGCGCGTATACGTGTACGCGTGATTGATTCACCGGCTGCTGCGCGGCCACGACTCGCTTGGCACCAAGAGACGGCCAAGATTTGTCGCGATCGACCGCATCATCGCTTCTCGCGGACACGCAGCAAATTCATGTATATATACATCGAGCTTTTATCTCTACACACAAGATGTACAAAAGTCGAGAGGAAAATTTGTTCTTTGTCGATGCGGCGATGATTTATCGCTCCCCGAGATCCGTACAATTTCTCTGCGTATGCGCGAGTGCCGAGAGAGACACGCGAATGATCGGCTCGATCGGTGCAGCGGATAAAGCGAGCCGTGTACTCGCTTACTCCACTCGTTACATACGTCGCATGTGCACGTATACAAATGATCGATCCAGCGAGCGAAAAAGAAAATGTCACCGCGTTCGCGAGAGGTGTTGCTGCTCTTATATTGATTGATACGTCGATTCTGCTGCCGCGAATAAATTCGTGCTCGGCGTCGTCTTTCCGAGCTTACATCTTTGTTTCGATCGGTTCGTAAACACGATTGACTCGAGTCTTATCTCGAGCTCGAGATCTCGTATTGCGGAGCCGATCGCGATCCGCTGTTAAATGCACTCGACGGTGCAGCATAAGGAAAGCAAAATACAGTTGCAGATACATACGATTAGGATGTAGGAGTTCGTGACCTCGCGTCAGCTCCTATCGGCGCAGACGTTCACAGAAACTAGTTCGCCAATCGGTGATACGGCTCGGCGTAGCTCGAGCGAGTAGTAGCCGCTTTCCTAGGGAAACCTATTGGATACGTCGAGCGGCGCAACGTCGTGATCTCTGCAACGATGCACGCGGGACCATTATATACGCGAAGTCGATCGCCGCATGCGGCGTCGCGTTAATTTTCATCCGCAAAACGAGACTCTCGGAGCTTTATCGGCATGAGCTCTCGAGCTACTTGTCAAACTTCTAAAAAGCGAAAGTTTGCCGCTCGGCTGCAGCTTCGAGGATGAGACGTCTCGCGTCGTACTCGTGCAACGACACTGCCACGTCGAGTACACACACGCCCTGTACAGAATATACACACGTAAACGACAAAGTGCACGTAAACTTTTTTTATACATATTTTAACAACTCGGGCCTCTCTCGTGGCCTGCGTTTCAGAATGTCAAAACGATGTACCTTTTTCAAGGAGAAAGAAGACGAGGCGAGAGCAAGCTGAGACTCTGTATGTATATGTAGAAAGAAAGTTGTATAAGCCATGAATCATCGTAAAACGTTTTTTGCTTAACGATCTTCTGCCGGGCTCGGGGAGCGTTATTATACGATCGCGAGCGAGCCTCTCGCTCAGCTGGCAGTTGTAAAATTTTGCGCCAAAACAAAGTCGTCAAATTTAAATATCGACTTTTGCGAGGAAAAAAGCCTCATTACGACGGCGCGTCGTAAAAGCCCCGCGTATACGTTATAATCTGCTGGCCGGGCTCACATGTCAATTGATACACGGCGTACACTGCAGGTATACTCCCTTGCTCGATGTGCTCGCGACGTATAATTGCGCTCGAGACTCTCGCCGAGGACGATGTTATTATATATTTACGCGCTTTCCTCCTCGTGCAAAAGCACAAACATTTTTCTCTTTCTTTTCTTCTTTCTTCTTTTTTGCTGCTGTTGTTGTTGTAACAAGCCATCGACGACGAGGACAAATTGAAAAGGTACTGGCGCGAAACAATGCTGCGTAAAAGCTGCAACGATAGCTATCAATCACTGGCTTCATACGCGCACTTGTACCCTCTCATTCTCAATACGTATACACGCTTAGAAGTTGGATTCGTCGAGGATCCGTAAGGCAATTGCCAGCATCTCGAGCCTGGCTGTCGTGCGCGGGTGAGTGTACATATAATATTCTGCACGGGCAGAGCAATCGTAGACGCACGCAGACTCTATACGCGATTATACGTAGCCAGAGGCTATCGTACATAGCTCTTACATATATGAGCGATTCATATGCGAGCGAATTAAAAAAGGAAAGACAAAAAGGAAAAAAAAGGGAGCCCGCGAGAGTAAAAGGCAGTGCTCGAGACTCGCGCGCGAGATGGCATCCTCAGATAGGTGAAAGATGCCGCGGCAGCAGCAGTGCAGTGCAGTTACATGCATATATTGCATACATAATAGTAGTCGGCTCCGTGTGAAAAGACACGTGTCGCGAGATGCATTTCAAAAAGCGACTGCCACGCGCGTCGCGAGTCTCGAGCATATAATATAGCGATTGAATTTCGTGCCATTGTGTGCAGAGCGCCGAGTCGCAAAGTGCGATTGTGCTTGTAATACGCGTACGTCGAGCTCAAAGAAGCGCAAACTTATTATTCAGCTATTATCGCCGCTGATGAATGGCCGTGGATGCCTGGCGCACCGCTGACATGTTATATGTACACCCTGATACAAGTGACAAGCTCCAAAAGTCTTTTTCTGCGCATGGTTAGAGAAAAATTCATCGCCGGCGACGATCGAGTGCATTTTTGAGTCCGTCGAATGGAGTCGAATGGGTCGTTGCTCGGATCAAGCGCGCTGACCTCAAAAACCGGAAAAAAAGACAGGTGAAACCGCGCTCGATGCAAATGATCGATAAGAAGCTCTCTGCGATCGTAGATTCTTTTTCTGCTCGCGCGTATAGACGTACAATATATATACGGTTCACTGGTAGCTTACTGCGCACACATAGGCACACTGACACAGACACACGTGTATTTCTACTCGCAGCTGCATTACAGGCCCGGGCAAAAGGTACTACACTCGAGGTATAAGTCAGCATCAACGAGTGCATAGAGCGCCGAGAGAAAGTTTTTCTCCGCGTGCAGCCCGTACATGCACGTATCTGCCCCGCGGGCGTGTCTCGATTTCGCGCCTGTATATGTATATGCGCCCGAGCTCGGCGCGGCACGACTCACCTATAGTAGTCGCAGAAAGCTCGCAGCTATGTGCGCAAGCCAAATACATATACCTATACGAGTAAGAGCTCGGCTGCTGCTGCGGCTTCGCAGAGCCGATCGATTTGCCTTTCGATTTCCAAGATCGAGACGCTCGTCCGCAAGTGCGGATCGCGGCGCGTACCTGTGACCGAGCCAAACGCGGAGAAAGAGAGTGAGAGACATTGGCGTATTATATAGGAACGCATCTCGGGGGCGCGGACTTGGCTTTCCGTAGATTTCAAGGTCGCTTTGGGAAACGCGTCCTTCTCTTCTGCGGCCGATCGTCGTGCATTCCAGATTCGCGCAGCCGATCGATGTCGATGCGACGAGCAGATCCCGGGGAGGGGATCGCGAGCTAGCCCAGTCGTAAATCAAATTTACGACGCACGGGACTAATTATTATTTTGAACTTTTCCAACGATCATCGGGACAAGTTTCGTAGTAAACGGAGCCAGCGTTTCGAGCTTTACGACGCATGCGAAATCTCACTCGAGCTTCGAGAGAAATCCGCGGAGGCAAAAAAGTTCGAATGGTCCGTAAAGATGCTAATGGCATACGTCGACGTCACTTTGTTTACAATCTCATTCAGGCACTCGGCGTATAAATAGCCACAAATTCGAAATATTCCCTTATCGGCAGTACGTTACTCGTCGAGATATCATCTCGGCTGCTCGCCATACAAATGTCACTCGCGACTGTTTCTGTATTTTTTCTTTCTTTCTTTTCTCTCTCTTTCTCTTTTTGCGTTGCGCGAAGATAGCGTCGAGTGGCGCGCATGGCACCGAATTTAAGACGGCACGTGCATTTTAAATAAGAGAATCGCGAGCGACAAGCGAAGCTCCGAGTTCCGCGCGGCCCTATCGTAAATTTTGCAAACTTAGCCGATATGGTCATCGCGGCGGCGTCGTCTCTTGGTCGCGCCAGCGAAAGTTGGCCGACTTTCCCTCTCTATATAAACGAGTAGCCGTGAACACACGTGCGATTTCCAATTCATAATGTACAATGAATAATATAGCGTATTATTTATAAAATACAAGCTGCTCTCGAGTCGTATGTGCGTGTGAATATGTGGCGAGCAGCTAGAAGAGCTTCGACGTGTGCGCGTCGCAATGGGCCAGCTGCGGGAGCCAATGACCACCCGTCGCGATCGTATACGCGGCACAGCTCGTGCTTTCTCGCGCGCAGAAAAACTGTGTGAAGGTCGCTGATCCGTGAAGTGCATACACATACGCGCGCGATCTCGACCACGAGCGCCACGACAGCAGCAGCAGCAGCTACCGCGAGATCGCCGCGACGGAAGCGATTTATCTCCGTCACGCTTTTGATTGAGAATTCGATCGATCGCTCGTGAAAATGCGCCGAGCTGCCACTTTTCGGATCGGCGGAATTTCATGACTAATTTTTTTTTGTTCGATCCGTGCTGCGGTAACCTGTTCGCGACGCGGTATGCACGCGCTGGGCAACTTTCTTGACGGATGTGCCTCGCGGTGAATTATCATTGTACATGTCGCGCGCATATCTGCGAGAATCTATATAAAGGAAAAAAAAGGCAACGACTCGCTGAAAGAGCGATTCTTCTTTATTAAATGGTCATCAGGGTCATTAGCCAAACCAGCAATGCAATCAATCCCGTCTTTCTCTCTCTCTCTCTCTCGACTCGTTTTGAGCTCTCTCACTCTCTCGACCGCACGGTACAATAATGCGGCATTATTCTCGATGCAGCGCGCGAGTCATCTTCCGATATTTTTGACATAATTCAGAAAATGTAAAAGGCAGCGCCAGCAGCTACAGCCCCTTTAAGCGCATCACGCGCTTTCTAACTTTCATCTCTCGCGCGGACCGTGTCGTCGCTTCTTTTTCTCTCTCTCTCTCTACGTATAGTATAGATGTGCAAAAGCGCGTATTTATTTTATGCATTCCTCGCGCTCCAGCGCATTATAAAATAAGCCGATTATTGCAGAAATTCCCGACACTTTTTCCAACACCCGCTTGTCAATCTTCTTTTCTACGGCTGCATTATGTAAAAAGAACAAAAAAACTTGGCGCCAAGCCAACAGCGTCGTCGTCGTAAGTCGAGAGTCCCGAGCGATCGCGAGGCGTTACGTGAACCTATGCACTGAGCTGCAGCGGCAGCAATGCAATTATTAAACGAGTGTCGACGCGAGGTTAACGAGGAAGAGGAGCCGCTTCACCATTACCACTTGCAATGTCTCTATATATAATATATATATATACGCGCGTGTAAGCGAATAACGTTTTTGTTTTCCAACCAACCGATCGTAACCCTGTAGCGCACATATAGATTTAAACGGCCACACGATCCATAAATATCGCCGGTTGGCTTATCGTACACGAATTTATTCGCGAGTCACGTACTTGCTTGAAACTGCCGAAAATGTGTGTTGCGCCGGGAGATCGATTAGCGTCGATTGTCGCGCGACTCGTCCATCATGCGGTCACGCTCTGTGTAAGCGAGGTAGCTCGATTTCGCGCATAATACGCGCTGTACGCACTCCAGAGCCAATATAATAGTTAAATGATCGAGTGATCGATCGATCGATTAGTACCCAATGAAGCGGACGAAAGTCGATGCATTATAAGCTCGATGCGATCCAAATGGCCGCGCGGTAGTGTTTAGCCGCGACGCTAAATCATCGCGATCGCTTTCGAGTCTCGAGCATTCGTATGTACCGCACTCGAGATCGCCGCTTGCGAGCCATTATTATCGCTGCATAATATGCTCACAAGTGTGAGTTTTTATCGGCGCGGCCAGGCGGCCGAGTGAAAAGAGCACTCGAAATCGCCGTATACGAACCTTGGCGGATTTATCGGCATCCTTAGGCGTCCACTTTATCAAACGCGGCGGCTAGGGGCCGGGTGAGGCTTTCCCTCGCGTGAGAAAAGCTCGACGACGCGCCGATGAGCGCCGAGTCCATTTGTATTTCTATGCCTCTACTCGCGCACAGCTCGCACACGCGTACGTTGCCGCTTGTAATGATATTAACAATCACGTGCGCGTCTTTGATGATTCGAGACTCTCCAGTTTGTAATTGCGTTATGTCTAGGTACTATATGTGATTAAATATATATGTGTAATATATAATTGAGAATGATTTTTCACCTCGTCCTTTTGACAATGTTCTTCCGAAGATTGGATTTATAGGAAGGAGCCAGGGAGATTTATTATCGCTGATTGGCGTATAATGGCGCTGAACTTCGCGGCTCAACGCGTTGGATATAATGTAAAGTGCAGCGGTGCTTACACGTAGGCCTCCTACTTGATCCTTGTGTCGAGTACGTGTAAATGGCCCACTGACTATTGTATAATTAACTCGCTTGCCGGGCTCGATATATCAACGACGAAATTCGTTTGAAGCAACTAATCCGAACGCTTTGGTGCCGTCTAAATCGAAGACATTTACGTAAGACAATCGCAGGATTACAAGCAGCTTCTGCAATTCAGCGGAGAAAAGTGTTGGGGCCAGTGCAGCGACTATGACGAGATCAAATGAACCGAACGTCAAGCTGCTCGTACGTTGCCTATTTAATGCGACAAGATTAACGACAGAGCTAGCTCGAGCGCGACAAAAGGAGCTGCTGTATCGCTATTGTCACTTGGACTTTCGCGCCACCTCGTCGTCGTCCTCTTCATTTTTTTTTCCTTCGTTCTCTTGGTTCCCGTGCGCGCAAAAGCGCAAATTAGAGACGCGCGGCTCTTTCACCTCCGATCCATACGATCCTGTATATATGTGCTCAGCCGCCTTGGCCGCTATAAAATCACGAGTCGAGCGTGCGGTAGTAAATTTAGAATTTGCCGCGATATATGGCGCTGGCAGAATATGGCTCTTCGATAATGAAATTCCAATGCGTATATGTATACGTACGAGCTATATACGGGAGAATAATTACAAGTGACGATCCGAGGAATAATAATATCCAAACACGTATTTTGTGTGTCGGAGTAGAGGGAAAAATTTGCCATCGTATTAGCCGCAGCTGCGGTATTGGATGCGCGCGCGACGCTTCACAGGCGGCGATCGAACAAAAGCCTAATGTTTGTCGCGCGCTAATAAACACGCGGCTTTAACACGACATTGTGCTCGAAGCGGCATACGTCTATAAGTACGCCTATATAATAAAGGTACACACATTATAGGAGCTCGCGCAACACAATCGTGTCATTCTTATGATCTTATACGCGCGCCACGTGTGTGTGTGTGTGTGTGTGTGTATGTATATACAGTATGAATGTGTGTATCTGCTGTGCGCTACGCCGCCGTATATATATATTCACTCATGCGCTGCGGTGAAAATTTCGAGACAACATAATAATAATAACGACAGCAACGGTCGGGCCCAATATCGTCGTGTAAAGTCGATTAACACCATTGCTATTAATCTCCGACTCTCGACGATCGTAGCTCCGACTCGTTCGGCTAATGTCCATAATAGTGCAATTCTACTTGCGACTTTTCACGTGCGCGCACCGATACTAAATGTCCCAAGTGCGCCATATAGCTGCGCGCGAGTATACAGCAAAGATATTCCATTGTTAATGAGGTGGGGTCTGAGCAGCATCGACAAAACACGAGAGACCCGCGGCTGCTGCTGCTGCTTTCTCTCTTATTAGCTTTGGATAGAATAGATGTACTTATATAGATGCGCTTCTACATGAATACACATACACACATGTGCCGCACTGGCATATGGAAGGATGAAATGGAAAGTAAGCTTCGGAGCCGCTGCTGCAACTCTGCGTCTCGACGTGTGTGTGTGTGTGCACATGTTTTCTGACTTTTCGCACTGTTCGGAGAAAGAGAAGACGCATAATCGCGCGTTTCAAATGGAGCATGGAGCTTTTTATCTTTGCCGCGCGTATACGATATTATACGCACGTTGCATTATTATTCATGATTGTTCTCCAAGTATAATTTGGCCCATGACAGAAGGAACACCAGGACGCGGCATAGAGAAATAAACGAGCGGACTGCGATAAAAAAGCATGATTTATAGAAAAGACAATTCTCATACGTCCGTGTGTATAAAAGTGCAGGGTTCGATATCTATAGGCAGTCGGGTATATTTGTCAAGCGATAATTATATCGTCGTGGAAAAAGGACGTTGAAACGTTTGGCTCTTGGCAGTGAACGTGATTCGCTACGCTGTTCAAACATTATAAGTAAATTTTGCTCCTTCCTACGCGAGCCGTGTATGTGTAAGCCTACTGCGGTACACGTCCACTATGTATACATATAGATAGACGCGCGGCCGAGATTAAAATCGTGATCGTTTCATCCGCGCGCAGATCTCGTTGTGGTTTCTGTGTAACTGAACTGATTTTCCTAAACGCGCGCGAGTATATATTATATTCACGTCGAGGTACAGAAACGGTGAAAGGAAAAATTAGCCTAGCTCGGTATAGATAAGTAGCAGATCGCGTTCGCGCTGCACCGGACGCTAGCTCGAGTCTTCGTCGTCGCGGATATTCGCTCGTTATTATGCCATCTCTGGACAAACCGAAAGTTTCAATCGCGTCGACGCGCGGCCAATCAATTTTCTCATCTCTCTTCTTCTCGCCTTCTAATATCGGCTAGCCGCTCCACGTACCTATATCTATACGCAGCCCGAGTCACGCAACAGCACAGATCGCAGAGGTATATACGCGGTATACGAGGTATAAAAAAAGCAACAACAACAACAACAACAACAACAGCTGTGCAGTCGCGCGTCCGTAATCCGCAATCGTCGCGCATTAGAGAGAGAGATGCGCTCGCGAGAAAGCCCAATCCAGCAGCGTGTAATTCGCTACATCAACCCTCGAGCCGACGTACCTATATTTCTCACGCCTTAAACGTGTATGTGTGTACTTTGGAGCCGATAAGAGCTAAGTTTCCAAAGGCCATTATGATTATGATTAGCGCGGCGTCGTCGCTTTTTGTTGGATTCGCGCAAGGAAGGAAGGACAATGATTATGCGTTGCGCAACCATTCCTGCAACTACGTGTATTCTCGTAATTGTGTGTGTGCTCGCGGGAGAGCCGACGATTTTCGAAGCCCATCATCTTTTCTCGCTCTACGCCGAGCGAAGCACTGCGCGCACCCTCGCACGAGTATCGAGCCTCGCGAGTCGTAACGCCGCATATATAATATTTATTATACGCTGCTACGTAGTTAGCGTAATGAAGCGAAGCCAAGCGACGATGGGCCGTTTCTCGCGAATCCGCAGAGTAGTAGGTATGTATAGTCGCTCGAGTCCGAAAGACTTTCGCTCGCCGAGGGTAAAAACTAAACGCGGCGCGCTACACAGAGATTTCGCTCGAAAGCGCGCGGATGAAAAGCTCCGATAAGCGGAGAGCTTTTTATTATTATTTATATTTCTATTTTAACGCGGCGCGGCTGACCTCGTTAAAAAAGTCCGCTGCGCTCAATGCCTGGACGTCCGTGTAATATATTATAATACGTATAGTGAGAGAGACGCAGGAGGTGCAGTTTCACTTTCAAAAGTATTCTGCGTGCTCCACTTTGATTATATTATTTATATTTTACACGCGCGCGGGACTTGGAAAGTGTAGCGCGTTAACGTGTACGTAGCTCAGACTCGCGGCTGGGCGCGCGCACACATATACGCAGAGGCAAAAAGTTATCTTTGCGAAAAGTATTTTTACGAAAATCCGTAATTACGTTTGTGCATAGCACTTGTAGTTAAAGCACACGCACGGGTTTAAAAATGAAAGTTTCGAATGCGCGCATGATCTCGCGCGCGAACAAGAGTTCGACCTCGAGACGTGCTCTCACACACGTGCTCTTAATAATAAGTCAAAATTATTATGACAAGAGGCCGATGATTCTTNNNGCGCGCTCGAGCCGCAGTGTAACGATTCGAGACTATGGCCTCGTAAAAAAGAAAACACAATGTGGGCCTTGTTATACTTTATACTCTGACCAAGTACAACAAAAGCCTCGTGTCACGAGATATTGGGCACAAAAAAAGCAGCAACGGTCGAGTAATGGTCCAAGTATTGTAATTTGTATATGCGTTGGCTCGACGGTCAAAAGAGATCATGTCGGAGCTAAAAAAAGAGCAGCGATGCAGGTATCATAATATGTAATAGTCATATATTGCCCGCGATTGCGCAAGTATAGCTCGGTGCTGCTCGCGCGACTCGTGACAGATATACGATTCGAGCCTATTTTACAGGTATAGGTGCTCGCGCGCGCCATGTAGAGGATCCTTTTCCGCTTCCATATTAACGCGCGAGGAATGATGCACCTCTCTTACTCTCTCTCTCTTTATCGTATTGGGCCTCGCTCGCCTTTACGTAATTTCTCGCGCTCGACGCGCCGTACATGGTGTAGCCGTGTGCAGTGCTCTCCGTGCGTCTGTGTGTATATATACACAGTGTATAACAACGCGCTGCTCCGCGGCTAATTACATATTATATGCGCGCTCGCGACTTATAATGGAAAATCCGTGTATATAATCTAATCACACGCGTAACTGCGCGGCACCAGACCCTCCGCGCGTATATATGCTCCTACATATATTATATACGTGTATACGCAGACGCGTTTTTTCGCATTTATCTGCGCGCGGATTCTCGGGCTTAATTGCACCGAGAGTATATATCGCTCGCACGTGTAAGCGACTCCGGGCCATTGTTGCTCTCTCTCGCTCCCTCTATCTCGCTCTCCGACTCGTGTTTTACATGAGCATTTCCACGATATGATATCTTAATAATATAATCGCATGTATCGCACCCGGAACCCCGACCGCTGCCATGCTTATCCTTCCTTGACTCGCTTCTACTTCCGACATTGCTTAGCTTCCTTTGCTTTTCAACTCGCTCGTTTAACATGCAAAAATCCTGTCATCTATTGCGATCGATCGCTTTGACTCAACCTGATTCGTTCTCTCTTCGCAGGTAACAATAGCAGTAGTGTTGATAGCATCGCTGGCGCTGGCCAGCGGCGCCGCCGTCCCGGACAAGTTTCAAGACGACGACGACCTCGTGGCCGCGGCCTCGTCGTCCTCGTCGGCCACGACGTCCCTGCCACCGCCGCCGCCGCCCGTCAAGCTCGACAAGAATCTCCGCCGGGCACTGCTCAAGGCCCTGGTGGACCTCGAGGCCGAGTCGGCCGAGCAAAACGGCGCCGGCTCGACGTCCGACGGCAACGGCAATGGCGGCAACCTAGGCGGCGGCTTCGACTTTGACGCCGCCACCGACAAGTACGACTTCCTCGAGATCTCCAAGCAGAAGGTCGCGAGCTACTCGTTCGACGCCGGATTCCCCAGCGACGAGGACCTGCCCAGCGAGGACAAGCTCCAGAACTCGAGCTTCGTCGAGAGCGACAAGCTCGACCTGGCCAAGGACGAGCAGCTCGACACCGTCAAGGACTTTGGCAAGAAGACGCAACCGCCCAAGGATTACACCAAAGGCGTTCAGGTAAGTCATCGTCCACGAGGGATCGATTCTAGACCAGGTTTCGTCCGCGATCAAATTACTCGAAAGCGTGATGCAATACGAGCCCGCGCGGAATCCATTAATTTTTCCATGATACACAAATTACGTCGCTGCTGTGGCTGTACAGGAGCTGTATATAATCAGACGCGCGGGGCGGACCAAATCGAGCGCGCGGATCCGACGCTAATACGAGAAAACGCAACACCTCGGTAACGAGCTCAATTTCCGCGCGTGATTGATTAGCCATCGCGTCATTATTTATCCTCGCCGTAATTTCCTTGGCTATGTATGCGGCTCGCCTCTACTCGATGGATTTTCGACTCATGCGGAATACGTACGGCGCCGATCAATTAAACATTCTCGCGCGGCAATTATTATCGTTCGCCGCTCCTCGCTTTATCACAAACAGATCGTAAAGTAGCTTTCTAACAAATATTTTCGTAGATAATATATTATTCAACGAAAGAATCCGACAAGTAGGAGGAGGAGGAGGAGGTCGCGGCGGTCGAGAACCATTTGCTCAAAAATTATTGCACAGCTGAATATTATTCCATGTGTGTATCGGCTTGATATATGCGTAAACGTATCGACGCGCTCAAAGGCAAGTCTGAAGGCCTTCGTATTTCGCGTATATTTATTAAACACGCGGAAACATCCACGTGTGCCTATGTGTGTGTATACACTCGAATGCCGCACATGTGCAGTACATATATTCATATACGCGCGCGGACATCTGTAAAGGTGACTTTCACATTATATTATTAACTTTTAGAATTGCAAGCCGACTCCCGAGCACTTTTACACGCTATATGTGCACGGGTACATACGTGTCTTTTTTCTTTACTTTTTTTCCAAATCAACTCGACTAGTTTATTTACGAGACGATTTTAAATCAAATGCGATTTTCCCCGTCCGAATGTCCCGCACGCGACATTGGTCATCGGGTCCATTAAACGTGGTTTAGTGTACGGCGTCAGCTTTTTCTCGCATAAAGTCATTTTCCTTTGATGCATTCATGCCATATAGATGTATGAAAATCTTCGGATCATCTCATATTTCATCGTTTAAAAGTAATTACTTTTCTCAAGCCATAACATAATTTGGCCGTGACTGATACGGCTTTGTTAGACTTCAAATAGCTAGGTCTGGAGAAGAAATCAAAATTCTTGCGGGAAAACGTGAAAAGCCAGCAGAGATTTTTTCGAGTCTTCAAAACACTTCATAATCAATCTTTATAGTTTAGTTGGTATCAGCATTTTGAAAGATTTCCCTTCATAAACGAGCTAAGTGACATCTTTATCGCTTTACCATTCAAGCAATATAATCAAATTTGAAAAAGGTATGAATTGCGCGGGTATAATTGTTTCATTGTTCCGCATGGTTCCGCTATCTCTTTTGACGATGCCAAGCAAGTGCAAAGTCATGCAAATATGCTTGCACTCGAAGATCGTTTGTTTCGCTCTGGTTATCAGCGGAGGAAACTGTTTTTCCCATATTAAGCGAAGCTTGCGATGGCGCTTTCACGGATTCTCGAAATCGATCAATCTGGCTGCAATTTAAAAGCGTCAAAAATTGTTTCAGGTGCATCACGTAATACCATCGATCATTGACAAAGCCACGGCCATCTACGAGACCAAATCGGAGCTGCTGGATGCCGTCGAGTCGCGCTCGGGTCTGAGCTCCGCCTCGTCGTCGCCGGCCCCAACAACGCCGAAATCCGAGCCGACGACAACGGCCCCGACGACCAAGACAACGAATTCCAGCGCGTCCGATGGAAAATCGAGCTTGATCCAGAAGAGCGTGAGTCTGAGCCCGATCACCAAGACCGAGACTCTGCAACTGAGTGCGAGCGGCAACCTGGCCTCTGCGGCCGCCAACTCGCTGGTCGCGCCACGGCCCACGGCGACTCCGCTCAACGTGAGCAGCAGCAGCGTCACCCCGGCGGTGAGGCTGCAGTCGGCCCTCGTCAACGGGACGGCCAAGAGCTCCGCCAACAGCGGCTCCAAGATCGTCCAGATCGTCAAGTCCTTGTCGAGCGGCAAAAAGACCAGCAGCAGCAGCAGCAGCAGCAGCAGCAGCAACGACGAGGAAGTAAAGATCTTCCAGGCACCCTTGGTGGCGGCCTTCACCGTGCAGCAGGACGAGCGGGGGATACCCAAGAGCGTGGTGCCGCTCTACAAGGCCGCTCCGGCGGGCGCGAAAGGCGGCCAGGCCCAGCAGCAGCCGCTCAGCCTCCAGGAGCAGCTGGAGTTCAAGCAGCGGCTGCTCGAGAAGCAGCTAGCCGAGCTGCAGGTGAGGCAGCAGCAGCAGACGCAGTTCTTGCTGAGGCAGCGCCAGGCCTACGAGGAGCAGTTCCGACAGAAACAGCAGCAGCAGCTGTTCCTTCAGGAGCAGGCGAGGCTGAAGCTGCTACTGGAGCAGGAGCAGCAGCAGCGACTCTTGCAGCAACAGCAACAGCAGCAACAGCAGCAACAACAGCAGCAGCAGCAACAGCAGCGGCTTCAGCAGCAGCAACAACAGCAGCAACAGCAGCAGCAGTTCACGGTGCAGCAGTTGCCTCTGCCGAGATTGCCGCAGAACTTCCAAGGAAGCAACAACGTCCAGCCGCTCCAGCAACAGGTGCAGCAGCCGAGCTTCGTCCAACAAGTCGTGCAACAACAGCTGCAGCAGCCTCAATCCAACTTTGTTCAGCAACAACAGCAGCAGAAACAAGCTAGCTTTGTTCAACAGCAAAAGCAACAAGCCAATTTCGCTCAACAACAAAAGCAACAAGCCAACTTTGTTCAACAACAAAAGCAACAGGTCAATTTTGCACAGCAGCAAAAGCAACAGGTCAACTTTGTTCAGCAGCAGAAGCCACAAGCGAATTTCATTCCGCAGCAAAACGCGCAATCGAACTTTGTTCAGCCGGCCATACCGCAAGGAAATTTCATTCCCCAACAAGCGCAGCAGCAACAGGGGCCATTAAATGCGCCCTTCATTCGGCAGCAAGTGCCACCTTTCGTCCAAACGCCAGTGGTGCCGTTTCGTACGACGGTCCAACTTCAGCCGAGTTTGAGCCTCGAAGTGCCGAGTCTCGCGCCAGCCCAACAATTCCAGCCACGCGACAGTTTTTTCCTTCCCAACAAAAACAACAACGTCAATAACAATAACAACGTCAACAACAATCAAGCTCAGCTAAACAGATTCAACCGACAAGAAGCCTTCAATTCCGTGGGTAATTTTGGCTTCAACAGCTTTCCAACGAACGACGAGAAACTGCGCAGCCAACAGCAGCAGCAACAGCAACAATTCGTCCCGAGGAGCAACAATTTCGGCAGCTTCAACGGCTTCAGGCAGCCAGCGAGGCCACAGTTCAGTCAGCAGCAGCAGCAGCAACAGGTGACACCGGCGCGGCAGATCCAGGAGTTGCTCTACCAGTCGGGCATAGCCGGCGATCTGCAAGGCGCGGGGACGCGCAATCAGGAGGACATCAACATCGTGTCGAAGGTACTGGCCCTGAACGTGGGCTCGCAGCCGCTCAGAACGAGTCTCCTGAAAAAGTGAGCGATCCGCGTGGACGACGACTGGATCCAAGCTGCGAATCGCAATTGTGAAAATGTATGCGAGTGTGCATGTGAAAACTATTGTTAATTACTCGGGACGTATTGTTAAAATGGTGTATGCGCGATTAATCTAATTCTGTTTATTTTTTTCTTTCGAGCGAACTGTGCTAAACGTTACGTTGAGAGTTTGGGGTACATATGCATATCTATATCACGCGTATAGATAGATATCGTACGCACGAATGTCATCTTTCTTTAGTATAACCGAGCCATAATATATACTTTTAAATATATAATTACTTGTATACTCCCCCTCGATATTATGTAATACACAGTAACGAGAAAAGTCTATATTATTTAACGTTCGAGAGAAAGAAAGTATTTTTTACTACGATACATAATATGATGTACATAGAGAGAAAGAGAGATGCGAGATGGAGAACTCCTGCTTCTACCTGTTTCACTTTCATTGCAATGATAGATTTCAATTTTGCGCCAAGTAGAGCCTAGCTCTGCCTTGGAGAGAGAAAGAGAAGAAAAATTGCCTTTTTACGGCCTGACAGATCTATAATTGAGAATTATTATTTACCCTCCCCGCCCAACTTTTCTTCGAAATGCGTGTAGAATTTTAAGTTGATCGTTTAAGCGTTAAGCAAACTGTTGTTGCAACGTATAATAATAAAATAACGTTTATAGTCAAAGTGCTCAGTTGGATGAGAAAATGCGGCAATTTAAATATCACCGTGTGGCATTTACCGAATGGCTAATTTTTTAATTGTACATGGAAAACGAAATTTTTCAGCGCTTGCAATAATAATCAATGTTACATAATGTTTCCACGTAATTTTTAATCATTATAAATATTTCATCATTTATCTAATATGTACATGTATTTTTTTTTATAAATGTAAAGAAAGCTAACGCTAAAATTGTTTGTTTGAAATAAATAAACGTAATATACGAACGAAACGAGTAATTGGCTGAATTATTGTATAAAACGAGCATCCTTAATACAATTATATAGCTTCGATAATGATAAAATTAATATAAAGTATTTTTCCTGCTCGACGGAATTTCACACAAGGAGTGCAATTTCACATGATCGGAATGGAAAAAAAAGTGGCAGAACATATACACACACTCGCGTGTATAAGAAAGTGAGTGTACATGAACGTGTGTATATGAACCTGCTCATCTTTCAAGCGCCAACGCCGCACACGAAAAATCGTGCATTTCTCGCGAGTCGAGTCGAGTCTCGCGCCTTGTCGTCGTCGTCGTTCGATGCTTACAATGAGCGCCACACACAGCTCGCGCGCGTATAATACCGCAGCGAGACTTTCGCCAGACAATGCAAAATTTGAGATTTGAACGCATCGCGCATATTACGGCGAACGATCCTATCTATCGAGCCGCGCGCATATACACACATTTGTCGGTTCTGTACCGTATATTATGCTACACACGGGATATGATGGACTGCGAAGATGGTGATTTCGGAGCTGTGCGCGGCACGAAGAATTTCACTGCAGCGCGTCATTACCACCTTTTTTCGGCGGCGGATACGTTCTCGTATGCGCATTATGAGCCGTAATCACCCCTTGGCATACGCGAGCACACACACACACACATATAACTTTTATAACTACCGACGCAAAATGATTCTTAATTAAGATAATGTTTTTACGACGGAGGAGAGCGAAGATGCATTTTTATGCATCATATCCATGTATGTGTACGCTGTTCGTGCGCGTCGAAAAATGAGATATCATTGCGGGATTGAACGACGCCGATTTTAGTACGTGCAAAGTATAAAATGAATTTTTTATAGAAACGGTTTTTTCGTCTTATCTTAGCCACGGAGCATTGGAGAGTCGCCAAGGCGATATAATATTTGCGAGGATATAATATAAAGCGCGACCCACGCTCGGAGCCTCGTACGTAATCGCTCGTCCGCGATGAATTCGCTCGCGAATGAAAAGTGGCACATTAAACAAATTTTATGCCACTTTTATGCCATTCAGTGTCCTTTTTGGTACACGACATATCTCTCTATTTCTCCGTGTGTGGCGCGCTGCATGTTGAATACGTTAATTTATCTCGAGAAAAGCAAATAGTGCCAAAGCATTATACGCGAGACTGGCACAGAGCTCTACTCAACGTTTTCATTGTGCACACAATGTATACGGGATACGGACACAGAGCTCAAACCTTCACTCACGCTCTCCGAGTATATTAAAAGCCTCTCACGACGTCTCGAGATGATCGATGAGCGCGAATGCTCCACGCGAGCACACATATATATACCGGTTAAAGCTACCGATTTATCTGCACGTGTTTTTCTCTTTTCGCGCGCACTTCTATGCAGCGCTCGCTATTCTAATTCGCGTACATGCCTCGCGATCCGACAACTTCGGCTACTCTCCGAGCGATCGTCACTTTCGTTTTCCGTCCTCAGCACAAAAGACGCGAATGCCATTGTTAAAGATGGATTCTGTAACTCTGTACATTTGAACGGTAACCTTCGCTCGCGAATTTCCTTAAATTAATTACAATTACGAAAGTGGAATTATTATTGAGTCAATCTATTCATAAAGATACCAAGAAAACCTCCAGAGGATCTTGGGTCCAGTGTAAAATCGTAACTTTGAATGACATTTGTCTTAATGCATCTGACGAAGATTTACAAATAAAATGATTCGTCATGACATGAATTATCAATTATTTTTTGTGAAAAATACTAATTATTACGCATTGACAAATTTTACACAGATTCAAATCTCTAAAAATAAATGAATTATAGATTCATCAATTCAGATAAATTGAATAAAGTAACTATGACTTTCAACTATTCCATCAAAACATTCGTCTCATCTTCAACAAAAAAAATTATACCAAAAAATAATAATACAGTAAAACTTCGATAATTCGAAATTCTCGATAATTCGAATTCAAGCTCTGTTTTTAGCGTTTTCGATGTAAATTCAATGTTAATTTACCTCGATAATTCGAACAATATCATAATTCGAAATTTTGATAATTCGAAATGAAATTTTGCATTTAGAGTCTAGATACCATATAAATTTACTTCGATAATTCGAAATGATGTTGAGTTCAATCATCAATTATGCGGAGAAAGTGGTAGTGTGAACTGTGAATTGGCCGCGGCTTGGATGACATCGCTCGATCCAATTTGAAAAGAATACGAGCCAAGAAATATTTTTAATGCAGATCCGTCATTGTTTCGGAAAGGCTGGATTTGCAATTACATTTGAACCGTTCATACAGATAATTGAAGAAATTGATGAAAATTGGGATTGTGAAGAATATGTTTCTGTTGATGATAATGTATCAACATTTGGAGTATTAAGCGAGCAAGAAATAATTACTGATATTTTAAATAAGAAACGGAAATTGAATGAGGAATCATCTGATGATAATGACGAAGAAGGAGAAAAAAGTACCAGAAAATCATTCCTACATCGAGTCTTGTGATGAAGAAGTTTCTGATGATTTATTTTTTGCAATGCAAAAAGCTGAATCCTTTCTTATAAAAAAAAAAAAAAAACAAAAGCTGTTAGTTCAATCTAAAATGACTTCTTATTTTAATTAGAATTGTGTTTACATATTAAATAAATAAAAATACCTGCGTTTTTCTATAATTCGAAATTTATTTAATTTGGCCTCTCTTTTACTTCGTTAATTCGAAATTCTCGATAATTCGAAATTACAGCCTGTATTTAGGATTTCGAACTATCGAAGTTTTACTGTATACCTAGCTTAATTAACATCTTACTATATATAAACATAAATTTAAGGTATTTATTGTCAATTAAAAATCAATTTTATCAAGCAGCAGTTTACGAGTTTTTTATATCAATGACTTCATCTTCCTTGGTGAAGCCGAAAATTGTAAGCTACAGTGTACGGAATTTTACTTTGACTACATCCCAAAATAACAACTTTGAATTAAAAATATAGATTTATTTTACTTAAAACAATAATCTAAAAAGTATTATTTTATAACTAAATTTTGGAAAGAGTAAAAGATTTGGTATGTTAATAAAATATTTATTGATGGATGTTTATTCCATCTGTATACAAAAAATTCATTCAATAATTATGATACAGGCATGGATTTTGAATCTATCCTCTCTTAAAATACACTTATATCACGTAAAACATAAATCGCCTCGTTATCGCCTCCAAAAATTAACGTTGCTCTGTCAATATCAATACTATTCACTGGTTTATGTAACGGTGTGCACAGAGAATTAACATGAATATTTGCTTTATTGTTAATAGAATTTAACCAATGGGTATCTGTTGTATCTAAAATTAAAATGATCAAGATTAATGATACCATAAATGAATATAATTTATAAAATATAAAATATCTTAGGGTAAACTTTACCAAGCTTCAGTTTTGACTGCTGCGTATTATTCCAGTGCCAAACTTCTCCACTGACTGAGCAAGTAAATAAATTTTCTGGTTGATCTTTATGGAAAAGAATTTCACTAACGCTTTTAGAATGAGCACTTAGCTGACTTGTGGGATAAGTATTATATCTTAAATCCCACACAGTGAGACTTCCATCTCCTCCGCCTGCTACCACGATGTGCTTCTGTGTAGGATGATGTGCAATACTTGTTGCTTCTGTCTGTAAATTAAATTTAATTATTACTTTTAATCTGTGTACTTGAATGTTACTCAAAATATATTTATTACCTTTGATTGATCAGAGAGCATAATAGTTGTTGCTGGTACGTCTTGATTGCTTCTCAGATCCCATACTTTCATGTGACCTCGCATATTTCCAGTTAGAATTTCACTGTGTCTCAGAAAGTCAACACAATTTAAAGAACAACTGTCTGCTTCATCTAATAAATTCATGTATATTGGTTAATATATATTTTTCTAATTAATAAGAAAAAGTAAATATTTAATTTACCAATAACTCTAACAGGATTTCGTTGTTGAGCAGTCAAAAGATTTATTCTGCCATCTTCTCCAACACTGACAATATCTTGCTCAAAATTTGATAAAGCTGTACATGGAGCTGGTTCATTTTTGCTGTAACGATAGAAATATTTATGAATTGCAATTCAGTTCTAATCTATTTTTTTGGTGATTGATTATCGAGTACCTTCATTTACTTACTTAAATTTGTGAATGGTTTTCCATTCTGTCAATTCTTTCATATTAGGATAAGGATCATCTTCAAGTTTCATTACCTTCACAGAACCATCAGAAGAAGAAAAAACAAATTGATCTTTACTGATGAATTTGATTTCTGTCACATCCCCAACAACTGGACTGGATAACACACATGCAGGATATAATTCCTCTTCTTCGTTCTTTTGAAATGTCCAATAACTAACTTTGTTAACCTGTTGAAGAACAACTAAATGATGTAAACTTATTTTTTTTAATTATTTTATACTTTACAAAGTAAAAACGATAATTATCGGGTAAAAAAGCTAATTTGAGGTTATGTGACTGACATATATTTTTACAAAAACAAGTGTTTAATTTGTTGGAAAAGAGATTAATTTATTTATAACACTTGTTTAAAGAAAAGAATAAGCAATGAAAAGTAAGTTCAAATGACGGTAATATTTACAATAACAATAGATGGACTTACCGGGTCATCCCAAGTGCCGCTGACAAAATATCTAGCGTCCGCAAAATCTTCGTGCTTCCAGCGCAATTTAGATATTTTTTCCGATACGAAAGTACCCTGTACACTGTCTGCCATTCTGTGAGTTCGATATAAAACTTTCTGGATGAGTGATCCTCCGTGAGAAACAAAATTCAAACCTAATGTTGGACTCGCGAGCGCGGGAACGATATTTTCATCGCCCAAACAAACACAACACAATTTGCGGTAAGCCAAGCCGGCAATTGCAGTAAACTGGCCGAGTGGCAGGCCGCACTGACGAAAACGTGCTCGACGAGTTTGCGCGTCACGAGTCCCTTTAAATTCAAAATCGCGAAACCGAGAACGCCGCGCATATCTCGATATCGTGGATATTTTTAGCCGTAGGGTTTTTCCTTCCAGTGGCTCGCGTTCAGAGCGTCGAGCGATTATGGCCTTCGCGAATAGTCAAGGGCAACGCACTCGAAACTCCGCGATCGACGGACTCGAAAACGCAAAGCTATGCAATATCTGCTCGTGATGTGCGTGTTTTTTTTGGCAATGGGTTCGGCGTGTGCGGCAAATATCGAATCCCAACGTCACCGCAACATCAGCGACGACGTTGATAAGGACAACGGCAACAACGGCGGAGACACTGGTAAGCGAAGTTCACTGTTGAAATTTCAACTTTCAAATCAGATGGGCAGTTTAGAAATTTTAAAAATTTATAGAGCAGAGCATGGGCTCGGTCAAAATAAAATTTACCAACGAGAGCGTAGTCTCCGAGGTGCAGCACACGACGTGCAGCGTCAAAACCGAGGATCTCGTCGCTAAAGCTCAATCGTCGGCGACGAGGATTTTGACTGGCGTCTGCACTGCAGGTATGTAAATCTTCGTGTAATTATTGCGCGCGATGCAATTGGGGCTTGCAAGCGATTCTGGACGCGAAGAAATAATTTATTTTTCGTCAAAGCTCCCGAGTATTTTTTTCTTCTAAGCACGCAGCAGCTTGCCTACTATGTAGATCATAAGAGGAAAGAAATAAAGCGGCGCTTACGCAAGCAGCCCCTCTTATTAATTCATTGAGCTTTTTAGCACGATCCCTTGCTTATAGTGCCGCATAGTACCGAAGCCCGAGAGTAGCTGCACACATTATCGTGGACGGCAAATCATAAATTATCCGCTAAAGGCGCTTCAACCTGCACCGCACACGCTCTCGCGCCTTAATGCATTCTGACTCGTTGCGATTTCACATGCTCGGGCTAAAATTATTAAGTACGAATTAATTTAGATGGACGCACCATTCCGAGTTGTTTTTTAGGTATTTGTCAAGAAAATAAAATGCAGTTGCCATATTTTTGAAAAATTTTCAATTAATTTTTTCTTGTTACGAGATGACTTTCAAGTTATACTTCGTAATTGCATCATAATACACTACTAGCTTCATACTATGCGTGTTTGCGCGATATACTCTTTTTATGAACTATTTTCATGAGTTTACATTTGCTGACAAAATTGCCATGATTAAAATAAAACGTCACTAATTCAAACATTGTAACTTCTTTCAATCGATAAGGTCGCGTTTTAGTTACAACAATATTCGGATTCAGGATTGGAAAAAAAATTCTATTTTTTAAATGAAATTACGAATACGATCGATAAAGTTATTTAGTCCATCAACTTCTTCCGTCATACATATTCACAAACATACTCCGAAGGAAAACATTCAATTACGCGAATGGCTCGTTCGTTTTTTTATAGCCACAAAATCTCGGGCTACATAAATTGCCTGCGCTTAAAACTCTCATGACAAAAACTGATTTGGCTCGAAGTATTAATCTATTTATTTTAAATTCACATTCAATTTTTAATTTCCTTTACAGAGGAAATGTCTAAGGGCTTCAATAATTTGGAAAAAAATTTTTTGGAAAAACTCGATCAGATCCTGAGAAATGTCAGTTTATTAATGAAAATAAACGAAGAAATTTCACAGAATGCACGAGAAAGCAACATGAAACCAAGTGTCGTAAAAACCGTCGAACAATGATCAAATGAAGAGTTCAAAATAATGTATAATTAAAATAATTAGTTTACCTAAGTGTTCGAAGATTTTTGCTAAGATAAATATTATTACGGATAAGATAATATTTTTTAAATTTTTATTTGTAAAACACAGAAAAATTTAACAATCAATATAAGAAACTGAATTCACATTTGTAATAATGTAGACGTTTACTGCAGCTTAAGTTTAGAAATACATCTAATTTAGTTTGAGCCATAATGAATTTTCTCCTTTTCAATACTTGCTTACCAATTATAATCTTTTCCTCGTAATCCCGTAAAATACTTTTTGAAACAATATTCATAATATTTTAATTTAAAATAATATCGTGACTTAAGTATTTTTATCGATAATGATTGGTACGATAAGCGTAATTATATTTTGTTGTACAAAATCTTCAGTTTCAGCCAGGTACAATTAATTTTTTTAATCATTGAAATTGGAAATGAAAATGGGAATAATATGAGCTCTAACAAGTTTTGAAAAAAAGAAAGATGTGAATAAATCAAAAAAATATATCTAACTTTTAAACGGTTTACATAATTTTTAATACACGTTTGTAATGTTTGTAATTTATTAATAATTATAAAGACACAAAGTCTTGAGAGAATGCATTGAAGAGAATATTTAGATTGGAAGTTACAAAAAAGTACCTAATGACTTTATAAATAACCTCAGAGATTATACTAATTTCCAAGATCTTTAATTGTTGAAAAAGTGTCATGCCAAACTAAAATTCTAGTAAGTCAAGGCAATTATGCGATTACTATATTTATATTCAAAAACACAAAATTTAAGAAGGATTAGATTACTCGTATAGAATGAAGGAAAGATTGCGATTCTTCAAGTATAAGAAACGTTAAAATTATTATATTTATTAAATAATTTGCTGACATTAGTATTCTTTTTGTTAGCTTGATACATTTTAATAGTCAAACATATTCGTCAATGTTTTCAAAATATTCAAGAAGTCTTAAGTATCATTGATTTACATTTACTGTGTACATAAAGTTACAGATAGGATTCGAGTACACAAATTTTAATTACTTATTTTTCCAAGAACTTGACTGAAATTTGAATTTAATATTGTAAGTAATATATATTCAAATTGAACATGTACATGAGTTATGATAAAGGAATAAAAACATTGAAAAAATACGAAAAATATGATACTAAATATTGAAATTTTCGATTGAATTCACAATATATTCTCATCTGCCTTTGATAAAAGTTGAAAATAATTTATTCTATAATTTAAAAACTACCATTAAATTGATGTATTCGTACTGCTTAACAGTAATTTACACGAGGTAAGGACGTGGTAGTGGATTGATCAAGACAGGTTGCTGCTGCTCGTACTCCTGTCGCATCCTCAACTCAGCTTCAGATGCGGCTGCAGAGGCTTCGGCTGCCTTCCGGGCAGCAGTTGCGACGCGCAGGGCGTTTTGCAAAACCATCAATGGTGCCTTTTCTCCGTACATTGATACAAAGTTAGTCCAGCTTGGATCTTGACGTTTTTTGCCACAGCCTTGAAATTCAAAGCGTTAATTCGAGTTTAAATCAATATAACACTATACGCAAGAAGATATTATCCATACTCATTGTTTATATTTTCATGATTTTTTAATAATTAATTATTACGGTATTTAGTTATCTTTTAACTAGAACGTGCGTAAAAATCTTACAATTCACTTGCCGCACTGTATAATAAAAAATATTGTACGTAACTGGGGCGATTATCCAACTCCCGCCCTATGGATATTAATTTTCCAACCCTTGTTCGTGACTTTTGTAAAATATTTTTTAAAGCAACTGTTTCGTGAATTTAGTTAAAGAAAGCATAAGCGATGAAGTTTCTCCGTTATATCAGTTAAACTCAACCATAAATGCAAGAATTAGTTAAACTATTCAAGTTTTCTTTAAAATTAACTTTTGAAAATTGTTCGTTTCAAGTCTGGAAAAATTATGAAATAAAGTGCACCATTTTTTATGAGTAACACTTACACTACCAGTCGTACATTACAATCCCTTAACGTTTTACCATTGGGGCCATCGTAGCGAGAGAGCTCGTTTAGTCGGAAACCTACCGTGGCAGGGGGTAGCCGTTATTTTTTATTTAATGATAACATTTCATGTAAAGCGAATAAGGCTAAATAATAATGTATTGAAATTCTGATAAAAGTGAGAGAAAAAGTTAAATATATATTATATTCTTGAAATATAGTGTATCTCGACTCATTTTATAGGTATATTATTGTTTAATTTTTTCTGATTGATAAAAACCCCTTCATTTCAATAGGCCTCTAACCAAATGATACACAGCTGTTGCACAGTATAATATTTCACAAAATATCTATATTTACTGAACTATCTACACTAAAATATCCGTTTACAAATCCGTTTACACTAAAAACTCCGTTTACAAATTTTAAAGTTTTATTTTTTTTTATCTGTCCATATTTTTCGAAAAAAAAACTTATTTTTACGCTTGAATATTGTAGAAAATAAAAGCATAATCGATTTCTTATTGATTTTTCATTAAATATCTGAATTGTATTTGTCGTGTTCACTTACCGGTGAATGCGTTGCAAAATGGTCTTTTGGCAATTAATCGTCCATCGTTGATTGGAAGCGTTTCCGTCAATAAAACGACGAAAAGTAGCGATAAAACCAATTGCAGTACCTGTAAAAATCAAAAAATTATTTTTAAAAAATTCCAGCTACATTTGATAAGCTGGTATTGAGTTTTCAATAAAAAGTTTTTTAAATAACAATTGATCCCGGAAAAATAAACGAGACAAAGGTTTAGATAATAAACCTGTACTCGGAAGATCATAGCTAATTAGCTCTGCGGGTTTAAGCGCTCGACGGAGGCTTGCGAGTGCACATCACGTGCTTGACATATACACACACGTGTCTACACTATTGTGCTATGAACATCACGAGAAGTCACATAATGTAAATGCCTAATTAATACGTACCAGTCGATCGCATAAATATTAACTACAATGATCAATGCATGTGATTCTCAGCGTTGATCATCCCGTGAAATAATTTGAACGATTTCTGCCTCTGTGTCAACGTAAAAGTTGTATAATGATGACTTTTCATACAAGTGTTAATGAGATTATGATTTTAATAGACCCTTACCAACATTTAATCTACGCGTACGTACTTTCAATTCTTTGAAAATTCGTTTTGTTGTGAGTTTTAAAAATTGTCCTCATTTGGATTCTACGGTGATCATCGCACTATTTTTGCGGCACCTCAATCATATTTCATGATTTTCAATGGTTTCACTTTACTGCCTGTGCAACTGTTGCTCGTTTAAAGACGCGAATTGAATTAAGTCTTTTTTATTTTACAGTAGAGCTTTCGATTTCACTTGGAAAATCACTATAGATGGCATATGAGAATAATTCACTTGCATTTGTGTATACTACTGTTTCAACACTTTTTTGGGTAAATGTGATGATTTTTTAAGTTCAACGTGGAGCTTCAATCATAATAAATATTTTGTAATTTTTTTCAAAGTACACAGTATACGTGATTTCCGATACTCATAAAAAGAAACTTGTGTCAACAAGAGCAAAATGACTTGGTACATGCTTAATGGTAAAGTAAGAAAGTAGGTAGTACAAGCTATGAAGCGAACGTAAAAATCGATCAATATTTTGCTTTAATGTATTTCATATATATAAATTGCGAACTTTTGCGCGTATGTGAATTTTCATCTGAGTTTTTTTTAGTGTATTTGACCGATAATTTTGATCATATATTTTATCAAAATATCGTTGATTTCTTGTCTGAACGAGATTTAGAGTGTGTACGCCCATGTTCAAATAAACGATTTTACGAAAATATTGAAATTCCACGTATTCAAAAGGAAAGTATTGCAGCTTCTTTGATTTATTAAAAATATATTATAACTAAATATTGTAAAATAGATTTTAACCGAATAGAAAATATACAAAGCTCATTGTCACAAATCTTCCAATGATAATATAGTTATTTCTAAATTGCAGTAAAATTGTACGTGCCATTAATTGAATTTATTCATTGGTATTTCAATTTAAATTAATTCGATGACTGAATGGAAGTTTAGAAGTATGCAATTGTAAATGCAATCTATTACTAAGTGTATGAAGTTATCAAGCTCGTTTCTTATACAACTTGACATCATAAAAACTTATTAAAAGAGTAATTTCTTTTTTTGATCGATCGAAAGAGTTGAAGGGACTTATTAAAAAACGTCTGGTCTAACACAATTCTATGAGTTGAGTTGTGATGTGTGCATCATTTAAGTTCTATCGATGTAAAAATTTTAAAGAGGCGGCGAAGCCAGCCCCAAAATAAAATTTTCAATCACGTTTTATACATCTTCTACAGCATATCAATCTCAAAAAAGCTTCAAAGTAATCTTCAATTTGATTTTTTATGGGGCGGCGTAAAGCTCTTTAAAGAAATATTCAGTACAAGTTTTAGAAAACAGGATTTAAAATTTGATTGTTGAGTTAGCTTCGACGTTATCTTAATATTTTAAATTGAACAATACAATCTAAGATATTTTTCAAATGTAATCATTGATTAACTCGTATAATATTTAATTTTCATTTGGTGTTTATTGAATAAGTTTTGTTTCCTTTATTATTTCATATTTATTCATAAATCTCGCGTATCGACACACTTGACTATCGTGTTACGTTATTCTCTTGATTACTGACAATTCATTAGTTTTAACACCACTATGTAATGAATTACGACGGTTTGTAATACCTTTCAACAAGAGCATATTCCAAGTTGAGTCATAAATAATTTACTTGATGCAGAACATAAATTTTTCTTATTCGTGCATTTGCATTAGTGTGTCAGGAAAAAAGTAATGTCTCAAGGGATCAATAATACATAAAGTAATCACGCATATATACAAGCATGTTTATGGATTGTTAAGGACTACGGATATGTTAAGAAAATATGCGAATTTATCTCTACGCTGATCTAAGAAAAAAAGCTTTTGAAAAGCGAGCATATTTTTAAAATATATTAAAAATGAAATAAGAAGTTTACAGGGATAATTTCATATTAGTTTCTGAGAGGGAGGACAGCTATATGTAATAGAAAATAGTATTAATTTGATATTTTAAAGTACAGATTGATAACATGTGTCAGGCAGCTTGTTTGAAATAATATAAGAAATTGAATTATAAGTGAATAGTTAATGCGGTATAAATATTAATGCATTATAATTCATAAATGAGTAAGATTAAAGGATATTGTTTTGTTAAAAATTAACATTTCAACATTAAATGAAAAAAATGTCACTCGTTTAACTTAATTTTTACATTGAGATTGAATTAATTTATAATCAAAATTAAACTAGAAAAGGGCGATAGAAAAGTTTTTTTACCTTCATGGTGCTTATTCGGCCAAAGTGAATTCAACAGGTGACTTGATATAAACCCAGTTGCAATTGAAATATCTGCTATATTTAACTTGCTATATTACAAGATGAAAACGCACAACAGTGGGTGTACTTTTGTTCGGTTCCGTCCCCGGCGTTTCGAATCGTTCACGAGTCGAATCGAAATTGATGAAGATTAAGCTCCGGTCGGACTTGAAATATAGTCACCTCATCGGCTTTGACGCTGCCTCCCAATACACGATGCGTCGAAAGGGATGCGCGTCGCTTCCAGCCGTGACACTGGGGTAGCTGCGACTTTTTTTCTCGGCTGCATCATCATCGAGTCCGCGAAGTATTTCATACACAAATGTATCTTTGAATGAGCACATTATTTATGTTTTAAACATTTTTTACCAAAAACAGATTCGAGATATCGGTACATTTTTTAACCGAATGACACACTAATAAAATGTGCGGCTTCGATCAATTTGAAGTGATTATTTATCAATTATATTTTGAAAAGATTGGTAAAAAATCAATAATCCTACTCCGAAATGTTGAAAAAGATTGTATTTTTCGAAAAAATGGCCACTACATTTTAGATAAAACAAAATTTTATTTTCAGGAAATCTTGTTAGCGTATGCCGATATTGAATCAATCGCGTGTGTATATTCATACCCAACACACTCTCCGGTTCATTGATTGCTCTTGACGGTATTCCCACTTTCAATCTAAAAGATATTAATGAAAGCAACAAGTGACAATTTTAGAACTAACCGCTCAGGTATTCATTAACTCATTCAGATATGGCATTTTGTTTTACCAATTCATTTTGGTTTAAGTGAAACTTTTTTTAAGCTTATCACTTTTTTATTTTTCTTCCCAATCGATATCATTACATTTTATTTATCTATTTTACAGCATTTTGAATTTTTCTTGTTTACAGAGAAAGCTTTGCTACAGACTCGAAAATGGGGTTTTAATTAATATCGAGGAGTTTTGATAGGAATCCAGTAAAGTCTAAGTTGTTAAAAACATCGGAAAATAGCTTTTTGACGTTTTTTCGACAATTTTTTTGATACTTTCGGATTTGTCAAAAGCAGAGAAAAGCTCTCTGGCACTTTATTCCTAAAATCTCTCAAGTCTTACTATGATTTTTTTTATTATTAATGACAACCATTAATTTTGGCACTTTTATCATATACTATGTCTGTATTTGAATTTTCTGGCGTTTAGAACGTTAATGAATAAACATTTTTTCGGTTTTTTGATACCATTGAGTCCTTAAGCTTCAATATTAATGATTTTTCGCAACTATTTGTGAGTTGTGTCTTCACTTATACTTCAGCTTTGAAATCTTTTCTGAAATTGACCGTTTCATCTAAAAATTAAACTTTAAAAAAACTTCCTCATCATTTGCACTAATTAGTATAAGTTGAGTGCCGTGTAAACGCATATACAATTTGAGATTCTTTATTTTGTCGATCATGTGCTTTCTACAAAAAACTAAACTTATTTTATTATTTAGGCCTTATTTTATTAGAATTGTTTACATTATAAAAATATAAGAACAAATGCAATTTAAGTCAACATGGAAATAGTCTCACTTTTCGGAAGAAGTTCTCTGTGAATGTATTAGCAACGTTCATACATTGTGATATTTCAAACTTATAATACGAGATTAATTTATTTTTTAAACAGAAAAAGTTTATCAGTCGCAACATTTTTGACAATGGTGCATCATAAAAATATTTCGCACGTAATGCTCATATAGTACTCGAAACAAAATCTCTTTTAATTATTGAAAAATTATTTATAAGTGTGAAAGAATCAATAAATCAATCTGAGAGGTGTTATTAAAGAAGCTATATGGTAAGTTGTTGTAACACCAGGGGTCTTATGGGTAACAACATCATGTGTAATTTCCTGCTGAGGGCATCAATATATTCCTTTCTAAAGTGGATACTTTATACATTTTTCGTAGTGCAAAATTTCACGAAACACATTTGTTTTTCATCTACAGAAATTTCTCGAAATAGCTCAACTATTGGTGATTCACACAAAAAGATCGCATAAAGTTTTCCGTAGGAATTATAAGGAGTAAAATTGAAACTAGGAGCGGCATATAAAACGTATAAAACTGAAGACAATTTACTAGAAGATTTTTTACTTTAAAGTATTCTAAGAATATAATAATGAAAAGTACGGGGTTTTTGAATTTTTTTCATCGCTCGGTGTAGCTGAAACGAGTCATTTTGAGCGAGATGTAATTTATGATTTATTTGAGAACAATACTCCAATGGTACTCTGCACGCTCTTTTGCTATTTAAACCATTTGAAAAATTAGGTTCGTATGTTTATTGTGTCATATTAATCCGATCTAGTTATACTTATAATTTTTCAGATGTAATAATGTAATTTCAGCAAACATAAATATAATTAGGTGGAATACCATAATTGCTCAATTTAATATTTCTTATTTTGTTTACCCTCCAATTGAATAATATTAGACTCCAATTTTTACATGATTCTGTTTTTTTTCAGGTTCAACTTACAACATCAACATTTTATCGCATTATGCATTGCCACCACTCGAATATGAGGGTCAGCTAAACAAGATATTGTTCAGCCGTGATAGTAAAAGTGCTATATAGAGATAGGACTCATCAGCACGTACTCCATGCCTTCAATGAGAAATTTATCGATATATCTTTATATATATTGTAACATGCAATAGAACTAAGCTAGTACCTGTGAATTTGCGGAAGAACGACAGAATTTGTACGATTCTCATATTGACAGTGCCAACTTATTCGAGACACGTCAATCCTCGACAAAACAAATATTCAAAGTAGATATCAAATCTAAACCAATTGCCACCTCTCCGAACAAGAACGTGAATTTCAATTGCGCATTGACCTGCGATCGATCAGCGTTAAGTACTCATGTACATACATCTACATTCGGATAACATAATCATAACGTTATGATTATATGATTGTTTTACTCTTATGTGAAAAAATTCATAACTTTCGAGTACACATGATTGACAGCTAAAATATTCATAACAAATTTGAACTTATGAAATCGTGCATTAATATTATCACTGTTATTTTCTCCGTAACAAAAAAATCATATCCGAGTTAAATTGCATACTCATAATAGTATTTCATTAAAAAATTATATTGGTAAAAGGATGATATATTTTTAAAAATTATATTCGATTTTATGAGGAATAAATTAATGTGTAGAATATTTTAGTCAAAAATCTTTTTATTATAAAAATCTTAAGAGTATTATAAAAAGATCGAAAAATACATCCACATATATACATTGGCACTTGGTGAAAATTATTTTATACTATAAAAATAATCATAAAAAAATAGCAGTCACTATAAGAACAAAAAATAAATGTTAGATTTCATATTTTTCGACATTGGCATCATTAAAATCTTCAATCCAATTTGTACGTTTTACAAACAAGGGTAATTGAAAAATTAAGGCTGTTCTTTAACACTACCATCCAACATACCAAAAAATACCTTCTTAGCCATGTTAATAAAGAGACCAGTTTCAATTAATCCAGGGATCAATAAAAGTTGCTGATTCACTGCTGGCCAATCGATATTTTTATCGGGAAATTGCCAATCCAATATAAAGTTTCCATTATCTGTTACTACTGGACCCTATTGAAAAAGAATAATATAGATTCATTATGATTATGGTACAAGAAGTTACAAAATTTGATTTTTTAAATCTTATAGTCGAGTAATCAACATTTTTCCGTTTCAAGTACGCAATCGGATGATTTGTTAAACGAATTTTAAGAATTTTTGAACATCGTCAATACTCCTTTAATACTTTTGATACGGCAGAATATAACACGAATAGGTGTCGTTGCCCCTTTTGACATTATGAAAATTTCGGGAAAATTCGAATACTCGACTCACAGTAATCGAATTTTTACAGTTCTGAATTGTAAAAATTTAAAAATTGAGCCTTACAGCCTTTTTCATCGCCATTCTTAGTGTCACCGAGCCACCAAAATGATTTTCAATTTTTCTCATCACTGGAACATAGGCCATAGGTACTACTTCGATGGGCACTCCTTTTTTGTATTGTTCACCAAGTTTCTTGGAATTTTTGCTAAAATAGAATAATTTGTTATAAGAAACTTATGGAAATATTTGTATTCGAGTTGGTTTACGTGTAATCAGCTACGATGACTAAATTTTTGGCACAAGAAGCTACAATTTTTTCTTGCAACAAACAACCTCCTCCCCCCTTGATAAGATTCAGATCGCTGTCTACTTCATCAGCTCCGTCAATGGCACAGTCGAGCTACGATTTATTTTCTCTTCAATTACATCTCATCTTGTGATCATAACGTCATAATTTTTAATTAAAAACATACCTCAGGATAGATATCCAAATCACCTAATTTTAAATTATGTTCGACGATTAGTTGACGCGCTTGAAATGATGTGGGCACGCAGACTACATCAAGATTCTCATCCTGAACCCGTTTCGCTGAAAAAATTAGTTGTCAATTACAAATTCGCTATTCTTCTACATCTTTCGATTTATTTGATGTTTGCTCGATTTTATTAACAGTGTTACAAGATTGGACAAATAATTTGAATATATTCAAATTTACAGAGGTATAAAAATTTATATATAAAAAATTCAAATAATAAAAATGTATTACCTAGCCTATGGACGGCATACACAATAGTGGACCCACTACCAATTCCAATCACAGTGTTATTCTAACACAACAAAACATTAGCATTTAAAGAAAAAACTATCTGTTTACAAATTTAAAGAAAAAGAGTACCTTGACGTACTCGTCGACTGCTCGGTAAGCTGCAATTTTTTTCGAGGCTTCGACGGAACTCTGCATCGTGCGACGTAGAAAAAGTTAAGTTACAACTTGGCGACTGACTAACTACTGCGTACAGGCCACAGGGGTATATCCGTACGCTGAGTTTAAAATGTTTCTGCTCGGAACTTTGGGAGAGGTAATATTGCGAATCATGAAAAATTTCATAACATTCCCCTCTACTGTACGGCTTCGGCAAAAAATGCGAGCCGGTATTTTTTCGTTAGAATGTGGACTTCTGCTATTCTACGCTCGGTGCGTGCATTGCCGGCGAATGCTCGTGTCATCGTCAGCAATCGTCATGACATATATCTTTGGCTACAGCGACTGAATTATCATAATGCATACAGCACATGCCGAAGTTCGAGCTGTGGGGGACATCTGCCGGAACAGTAAAGAATATGAAATTATGGAATAGCTCGCGCTCCCTTTTTTATTATTTATAAAAAATCATTGACAAAGAACGACAGCTTTGGAAAAAATACTCAATCAATACGTCGAGAGATGAGCAAACATAAAATTTCGAATTTTCGGAGCAATCGTGGATGTGGATTTCATCATCTACCTATATCGCTGCATCGGACGAGTTTCGAAGCACGTCGCACCGCGTGCGGTCCGCGTGGCTCTCCACTCCACTGCTTCACGTCAGGTTCGCGACTGATCGCAGATCGAGAGCTGCTCAGAGCATTGCTTATCCTATGACTGGATTCATTGCGCAGCCTGTTTGCAGACGAGCGACTAACTTAGCCATATTACATCGTGACAACATGACGTCCTTTGCTGTGCCGGTTGCGGCGAAAATTTGCCGAATCACAGCTGAAAATTTTTACTCTTTTGGAAGACAATTGGTGTATAGGTAATATTTCACCTTTTTGGAAAATTATAGCATATATCATTGTCCTATGTTCCAGTAGAGCTTAGCTTATTACCCGATTCTCATCATTTTAGGTTAAGTGTTATCTAATATTGCCTTATCGCAAAATAAATTTTGATATTTTCTTTGAATTTCCTGCAAGTTTATTTGTCTCTTACAAGAAATGTTTTCTTTTTTCGTTTAACAGTTTTTGAATTTTAATATTATTATATCTTCTCAGGCCTGAATTTCAAAGAAATGAATTATATATTCACTCATTAATTTCATAGTTTACTTTTCTTTTATTGACAACAAATTATCAAATTATCAAATTATCAATGATTTAATTTAATGTGCGTTCAATGAGTATTTTTGCTTAACAATGTATTATATTTAATTTACTTTCTGAATCTTTATCAGTTGCATCTCATTATGTAAAAACTTCTATATTGCAGACAAACCACAAGATGTTCTCCTAGCTTCTTTTCCCAAGAAAAGAACTTCAGCACCTCTGCAGAAGAAAAAAGTGAGAATGCTCCAGAACAAACTATTGTCTCAGAAAACGAAAAAAAGTTAAAAGCAGAAATTGAACAGTTGAGCAAGGATGTTGCTGCACTCAAAGAAAAAAATGACGAACTCAATGATAAATATAAAAGAGCTTTGGCTGATGGTGAAAATTTGAGAGTGAGACTAACGAAACAAATTGGTGATGCAAAACTATTTGGTATCCAAGGATTTTGTAAAGATCTATTGGATGTGGCAGACATTTTGGGTAAAGCAACTGAAAGTGTTCCCAAAAATGAAATCACAGAAAAAAACCCACATCTAAAGAGTCTGTATGAAGGTTTAATCATGACAGAAGCACAATTACAAAAGGTATTCAAAAAACATGGATTGGAATCTCTTAATCCTTTGGATGAAAAATTTGATCCTAATCAACATGAAGCTCTGTTTCAACAGGTAATTAAATCTTTGTTTTATAATTATTGAATTTATTGTAAATCTTTGTATTCATTGTATATTTTTCTTATTTTTTGAATAGGAGGTTGAAGGTAAAAAACCTGGAACTGTGGTAGTTGTATCTAAAATTGGTTACAAACTACATGAAAGAATAGTAAGACCTGCACTTGTTGGTGTTGCCAAAGGATAAAGCTGAGTGATTGTTATTTACCTCAAACTTAGGTTATATTTTGTAAAATTAGGCTTGTTGTTATTGTGTAAATGAATGAAAGTTTATTTATCACTGAAAAAAGACAGGCAGAAAATGAATTGTGGGAAATATGTATTTTTTTATGTTAAAATACATATGACAGTATGAAGTGATGTATGTTTTTGGCAGAAATGCTATTGAGTGATGTAAAATTACAAAAAATTTATTTGTTACTGAATTTTTAAAACCA
The DNA here is from genome assembly GCA_902732785.1 of Trichogramma evanescens. Classification (NCBI taxonomy): domain Eukaryota; kingdom Metazoa; phylum Arthropoda; class Insecta; order Hymenoptera; family Trichogrammatidae; genus Trichogramma; species Trichogramma evanescens. Next base: position 72,626 of record CACVKI010144243.1, read on the forward strand.
AATCAATTTGAAGTGTAAAAAATTACTTATGACAAAATAAATAGAAAATTGATTTGAAAAAAAAGTCAAAATTCACTTGTAGTTTTTTTTTATTACATAAAACAATGAATCTGATAAATTAGAGTTGACATTTATAAAATAAACTATGTTAACAACGTTCAAATATTCTATATAAATCCGGTAATGTGGTAACTTCATAAATGGTTCCATTTTCGGCGAAAAATTTTGGTGGAAGCAAACTATCTTTTATAGCAGCATATAGAATATGTTCAACTTTATGTTTCCAGTTTGATTCGCTTATATCTATCTGGCTGTAGTACTGAGCTGTTTCGCGACATATATCTCGAAAACATGCTTTTTCTTTGCTCCAATTTACCTCAGTTGCAAGTCTGAGTAAATACATTGGAAGACCCCCTTGATTGGGAAAGTGATTTTCTAAAAAAGATGTGAATAATTTAAAATCCTAAAAACATTTAAAATGCATTTGTATATTAACAGATAATTATTTACCCAATAATATTGGGAGACCTCTGATTTGTCCTTTTTTATCAATATTTATGGAAAAATATTGTCGTAACATGTCAGCTTTTTCTAAAAGTAATTCTTGAACGCGTTCAGCTAATACTGTTTTTTCTCCAATTTCTTCGCTCCATCCAGCATCTTCATGTTCAAGACCAAGCATCGCAACATCTTTTATTAATAAAGGTTCCTGATTAACAGAATATTATTTTCATTAATTTTTCACATTTTTTTATGCACAATCAAAAAGAAAAATGCTATACTTAACTGAAAATTTTAACACCCCAAAGTTTGCAAAGTCATACAGCATGATTTCATAGAATAATTCTTCCCTGGAGCAAAATTGAATTTTATTATCTTACTTTATCTACTATTATCATAAAAACTGTGACTTACACAAGCCTTTTTGTATCACAAAAATACAGACCGACACCACTTTGTATTAGGGCTGAAGTTTCATTAATACATCCTACAAATACTAATTTTGATAGTAATTTTCTCAAAGTTGGATTGTACATCTGTTCAACTTTTTGGCGCAGTTCTAAAATACTCAATAATTTTGTTTCAACTCTGAATTGATTAACAGAATAAGATTTGAATTCTCCTGGAGATTCAAATGATTCATCATCTTCCTGAGATTGTGATTTGTTTTCAACATTTTTAGATTCCTTATTCGCTTCTTTTGTACTTTTTATATTTTCTTCAGGTGAATCAGAATTGTTCTTTTGTACTATTATTTCAGAATTCCTTGGATTTTTAGTTTCAATTTCATTTCGAACATTCTCTTTTATCACCTTGTGAATTTCATTTTCATTATCAATTATGAGTTTTTTCATGGATTCTTCTTTAATTTCTGTTTCTTTTGCAGATTTATCAGGTTTCTTTGCAGCCTCAGATATTTTATCTATATTATCTACCTTTAGAGAATTTTTAACAAAATTACTATTGAGAGCAGCTTCATCTAGTTTTTCATTATCTTTGTCTATTAATATTGTTTTTTGTTCAGCAATTTTGACTGTAGTATCACTTTCATCTTTATCTAAACTCAGCTCTTTTTCCTTTAATTTTTCAACTGGTTCTTCTTGAAGTTTCCTTTTCTTGGCCCTAGTTTCTTCAAAACTATCATTGTTAGTATTTGAGGTAAAATTAAATTTTTCAAGTTTTTGTGAATTGTGGTCAACTCTAACAAAATTTTTTGGGTACAGTTTTTTAGTATCACCTTGTGATGGAGGTAAAATTTCTTTTTCCACTTTTTCCAAGTCTAACTTTCTTTTTTTGGGCTCAGGATCAATATAAAATGTTCTTGTTTTATTGCTTTTAGCATATTCTTCATTAAGAACAGTACTTATTTTACCAATTATAATACCTTCATGTAAAAATTTTACTTCATGTTTTGTTGGATGTATATTAACATCTATATTTTGTGGATCAATTTGTAATGACAGATAACACCATGGGTGGCTATTTTTTGCTAAATGTGTAACATAAACACTTTCAAAAGCTTTTTTGATTGCTAAAACAATTCAAACATACATTTCATTAATATTTTTACTTAGAGCTTCTTTTGTTTGATAATCAGCTCTTTTAACTTACCAGTAGATTCAACTAAGCGATTGTTGATAAATAATAAAAATGTAAATCTTTTCATGGCATAGTTAGGACTAGTTATTATAATTTCTGCTTTGAAGCGATAAGATCTTTCTTCTACATTAATTTCCATGAGATCTCTAGCTACATCATTGCCAAATATGATTTTGATATTTTCTTTTTTTGTACTTGAAGTAGGGGTTCTAACTGTAGCTCTATTTTCACCATGTTTCTTCAAAGTGAATCCAGTGTTTGGATAATGAATAGCATATCTAGAGACAACTTCTTGAATTCTGGAATATTCTTCTTTACTGTCTGACAAAGCTTTTCTTCGGGTAGCAATATTGTAAAACAAATTTTCAACTGTTATTGTCGTACCTTGATTTCCAGCACAAGGAACTGGTGGTCCCTTTATCACACCATCAATATAACCTGCTCTATAGTCAAGAAAAATTTGTTATTTTGTTTATTTTAATATAAATACATTTGAAACTTACTTATAAGCACACTTTTCTTTAGCAGTTTTAGTGGTAATAGTTAATTGGGCAACATGACTAATACTAGCCAAAGCTTCGCCGCGAAATCCAAAAGTTGTAAGCTTTTGCAAATCATCAAAACTTTGTAATTTGCTAGTTGTAAATCGCTCACACACAATATCCATGTCTTCTTTATTTATTCCACTTCCATTGTCTTGTATCTAAAAAAATAAGACCGCATATTTGAAATTCAGTTGATGTATGAGATAAACTGAAAAATAACAATAGAAACCTGCAAAAGTTTAAGGCCTCCTTCTTTTACTGAAACGGTAATGTTTGTTGACCCTGCATCAAGACTGAAAAATTACAATATTTTTATTAAAAAATGCTTGATTTGATGCCGGATAAATTAGCAATAATCACAACTTACCTGTTTTCTATAAGTTCTTTGAGAGCATTAGCTGGTCTTTGAATGATTTCACCAGCAGCTATCCGATTGACGACTACCTCGTCAAGCTTACGTATTTTTCCAGGAATTGACATTTTTCAACTTGGAAAATAAAAAATCAAAACCAGAAAATGCAGTAATAAGACATAAGTATTTTTTCTGAGCGTTAACAACCCTCGTCGTAGGTTATACAATTTGGCGCGGTGAGTAATTTAAATTTCAATGAAACTGTAGCAGCCGCAAATCGCAATCGGTGTCTGCTAAGGCCGCTAAGGATAATAGTGTCTACGCTTGCACAGTGGCAGTTCGAGGGCGCTGCTCAGCGCCCACAAGGCCATATAAAGAAGAAGAAGAAGAAGAAGATAATAGTGTCACTAGATCCTTTTGCTGTAAGTATATATAGGCGCATAAACCTACGTGTTTTCTGCAGGTAGCTATAAGGTAGGCGCGTTTCACGCAGTCTTGCAAGCTCATCGTTTTTGTGCAGAAAAACAATTATAGGTACTTAATACTACTAGAATTACGCAGATAATAGGTGGCTAGAGGTGCTTTAAAAACAAGCGATGTAATTCTTAGGTGATCATTCCAGGAATTTGTAAAGTTTTACATTAAAATTACGCGGCTAATTCATTTTTTACGAACCCATTTGACTACATCAAAGACCAATATTTAAAATAATCTTACTACCATCTCATATATGGTCTCTTGATAAATTAAAGTTATCTTTAAAATAAATTAATAATTGTGCTGAAAGATGATCGAAAAATAGCTCTAGATGATAAATGATTGTCTTTCGATTCCTCGCCGACATGAAATCGACGCATAATTCGGCTCTATGATGTATAGTTATTAATGATGAAGATTTTGTAACATTTATAAATTGCTAGTAACGAAGCCCATAGTTACATTTTGTTCCATTCGGTAAAAATGTAAACACCCAATGACCAAGCGGACGTTGCCAAGGCGACGATTTTGGACAGAAATTCACAAACATTTCAACTTGAACGTCCAGCGTGAATTGTATCATGGCCGAATTGCATGTGATAGGAACAATTACATCAGCAAGGAACTTCCAACAGAGTCGATTGTTTTGCAAATGGAACTTTTCAACCGGTAAATACAGCAACATCGATATTACACCCTGACGTTAAATCATTTTGATATAAAGTTACAAATTTGTGTCAAGTTAATTTTTGAGTTTATAAACACTTTTTTCGCGACTGAGTTAACCGTGTACTGAACTTTTTTTTCTCAATTTTTCCTTTCAAGGCAACGGATGGAAATTAATCAACGGCAGTAACGAAGGACAAACTCAGGAGTGTTGCGATTTATTCAGTCACGAGCCAGTGTGGGATCATCCGGTAGACTTACATTTTGCCACGCAAACTCTGCAGGGCTCGCCAAAACTATTGCTGCAAACATTCTGTCGAGACGAATTCAATCGAATTTTATTTCTGTCGTACGGCACATGCAGCGTTCCATTGAAACCGGGATTCCATTCGATCGAGTGTCACACTTGGAAACCAATTGGTACTTTTTTCCATTCCTTTCCATTTTTAACTTTGAAAATTTTAATGTTTTCCTTTTAATTAGGTGATTGGCAAGACAGATTGAAAGATAAATTTTTAGGAACAACGTTGCAACTTAAATCTCCAGATGTTTTAGTAAATGCCAACGATCGATTCGAACTTTTAACTGAGAGCATGGGCACTGTTCAAATTGATCTTTATATAATTTGCCGAAACTTTGATAAATTCGGTTGTCATTTATGACCAATGAATTAAGAAAATCCAAGAAAAACGAAGAGTTACTTCTACTCACTTGTCATTAGCAATGAAACATTTAATAATCTTTTTTAACATCGTTTTACTACTGTCACCTGCCTATGGAATAGACGAAGTAGAGGATTTTATTGAAAATTGTGTAAATAGCTCATCTTGCGAAAATTTCACCTCCACGGTAGCTCCAGAAAATCGTGACGATACGGAAGATGATGAAATAAACATTAAAGAATTAGCCACTAATCTGTTCAAACCTAAAGAAAATGTTAAAACTACTACTCAGAAAACGATTCAGAAAAATACCGATAAAGATCCTTCTCAAGATGAAAGGGTTTTGAAAGACTCTTCGAATAATAAATATTGCAGTTGTGATATAACAGTAAGAAGTGATTTAGAAAGTCAAATTCTTTTTGATAAACATAATACTTAATGTGTTCATTATTTAATTACAGATCAACGTTTGCGACATAAATTGTTGTTGCGATCCAGATTGTACAGAAAAAGATTGGAAAGTTTTTTCTCACTGTATTGAGGATGATACCAATAAAGAAAGAGACAAATGGTATTGCAGTGAAAAACCTTTTTTTCGTCACAACGAGACGAGATTCCTGCTTGAAAAAATAGTCGACAGTTTATTTTGCATAGCCTCCGACAATCTTCCGCCTACATACAGTGCGACTAGTCATTTGGTAAATTAATTGTATTTTGATAGATTAATATTGTAATTCTATGATGGAATTATTGTACTTCAAATTTCATTTCAGCGAATTGAAAACGAAGAATCATTAAAAAATGTCATAAAAAGTAATAAACCATCAAAATTCAAATGGCTATTGGATAAAAAAAAACCGATTCAAGAGCTCAATATAACAAATTCTTACAAATATGGCGATATTTTATGGAAAATTAACAAGAGTTCTTTGCACCCGCTTGGTTAGTCATTGTAATTATTTATAACATCGATAACATTATTTAAAAGGTTTCGAAATTTTATATTTTAGAACTACCACAACCTGGGTTTGGACAGTCGTGCATTTTTAAAAAAACAATTAAATATCTTGAGGACTGGGAAAGTACCTGCCAACAAACCAATTTAAATAACAAAAACTACTTTTTGTTTCCAATATACTACAGTAATATAACATGTGCCACTTTACCATCGAAATTCAATGCAAAGTATTCTCTGCAGGATTGCCCGAAAGATGTTTGCATTACAGCTAATATTTCTGTTTGTTTTAATTCATGGTCAGTATGTAAGAATAAAACAGTACAAGGATTTTGTACCGAAAATATTTGTTACAATGTAGTGAAGTTCGTCAGATTTACCATTTATCATAATGGAGTTGATGGGTTAAAAAGTATTCATATACAATTATTGTTGAAAAATGTTACAACATCTTTTAAGCAGATAATCGAAGTAAAATATAAATGGGAAAATTCAAATAACGATTTAGTCTTTGAAAGAAGTGGAAATCCTGGTTACATATCTGGAAAACCAATTCTAATTGGAACTCAGATATCCAATAAAACAAGTGACACACAAATTGATTATGTAGGGTTCAATAAAACCTATAAACATTTAACTTTACCAATAGCAGATAAAACTGGAGTGTGCAGTAGCACAGAAAGATACGTTGTTAAATTTTTGGAGGATGTAAAATTGAAGTGTTCAATCAATGTGAAAACAAATAATTTTTCAACAGCAGCTTGCATCAAGCTACAAAATCTTACTTTTGATGCTATCATTGGGTTTATGAGTCATAAAAATTTCGATAAACTTAATTTTGACAAACAATTAGTATCAAAATCTGGAAATATCACGGACAACAGTACAGAAAGTTGGACAAAAATGTTTTTCGAAAAAATTCCTCAGAATGTTATAACTGCTCAAATGATAGATAATGAAATCCAATGTTCTGGATTGGTAACTTCTGTTGTATTTGATATTGTTCATTCACTAATATCAAAACCAGGTACAAATAGAAATCATGTAATATTAGGCGTTGGAGTAAAATTTTCTCAAGAAGTTGACTTGAAGTGGGCAAAATGTAATGGTAAAAATTGTATTGACACACTTCAGTTAGATCTTATAAGCTTCATATCATTTCATGATTTATCAAAACCTGCTAGGTATCATATAGCTGGGGGACCAAATTTAGATATAAGTTTGCCATATGATTTCTTCTATCCATTCTTAAGTCATTCAAAATCAATTTCAACAAAGCTAGAATCAGAGATTTTTCTCTGTATAATTTTTCTTTTGTGTCATTCAATGTTTTAATAAGTATCACTGGTAAGGGCATGAGAATTGACTTTTAAAAATACTTTTGTAATCATATAAGTGTAATTAATTGCATGTATAATGTATTAGTTTCAAATAAGACAACAGTGACTTCTATAAGCTTTGGTACAACAATTTAATTTATTCAAATAAAAACATAACATTTTATAAAATAATCACTTTCTTCATTGCATATTTGTAAAATAACAAACTGGTGGATGATTCACTATTTGATATTTAGAAAAGCAATTAAAATGTTAGTGAGCTATTTATTTACAAACTTTAAGGCATGACTATGGACTTTTCCTAATGACTAATCAGGGCTTGTTTAATTTGACAAGACGTATTAGTATAAATATGTAATTAATTGTAAATGTACTATTATTGTGTACAGTAAAAAAAAACAAGCAAGATTATGCATCTTTTACACAAAACACAGTGAACAACGAGGGAATGCCAAAGATGACATGAAATATCAAAACATAGTCACGAATCAAATTGAGGATCCAGCCTCTGGGCAAAGATTTTGATCTTTTGTACAGTACAAATTACTTGAATAATTTGAATGGCTAAGTTCTTTTTCCTGTAACAAAGATGCCAAAGTTATGGTTACCAATATTATCTTTGATTTTTATTTCCCGTTGACTTTGGCTACTTTGAATTAACCTTTTTTAGCCATCGCTATTCCCAAGCCTAGTACACTTGCAATTCCAACAATTACTCCTCCAGCTATTGCCATGCCTTTGAGTCCCTCTAAAAAAAAATAAAAAAATGAGATTGTTAGTTAGTTTTTATTGAGCAAAGAAAGATAAAACAATCAATGGATATACAATGATAAAATATTAAAGTACCTCTTTCCATTTTTTTCTTTATCAAAAGTTCTAATCTTTGTACTTGTTCATTACTTGGCTCAAGTTGTAGAAAAGCTTTGACATACTTCATAGCTTCTGGGTATTTCTAAAAAAAATTTGTTTGTTTTGATATGAGCTTATTGTATAATGAAAAAAATAATTGAATAATATTTACCTTTATCCTGGCATTACCAATGGCAAGATAATACAAGCAATCTCTTTTTTCTGTTTCTCCAGTTTTGTTGAAAAGATCTTCCAACAGCATTATTCCTTTTCTGATGTCAACAGGGTATTTACTTCGGACCAAACACCATGCGTACTGAAATTGAATATTTGTGTCTACTGCTTCTCCTTGCAGTTGCTTATTGTACATAATCTCGAATTTCTGTAAAAAAAGTACAAACTTTTAGTTAAATGAAATATTTTTAGTGAATTAAAAAAAAATAAATATGGAACAGGTATATAGAACAGGTGAAATAATTAAAGATTTTGAAGTCATAAAAATTGTGAATAGATCTATGTAACGACGGAATATGTCATGCAGCTGCAACAATTTTCAAACGTGACTCATGTGTTCTACTAAAATAGAGTATTAGTAATCTTTTTATAAAAAAATATTAATACTTCAAACGCGATGTAAGCATGTATTTTATGGATTTAATACCGAAAGGGAATTGTCGGAAATTCAATGCTAATCGATTCTCGACCATTAATTAAAATATATTCGTCTTGCATGATCAATTGAACAAGTCAACGTGACGATGTATGTTGTTTATCTAAAATAACCTAATGAAAACAATGACAACAGCTCCCATGAGTCGGTTACAAGATGAAAACATGAGCGTTAATCGCTGAGATAAAGTGAAAAACGCGAATTGATCCATGTTTTTTCGTGAACATGCAACAGAGAGTCCAGCCATGCTGTGCAAAAATTCCTTCCGCTTCTTGCGTAATCTCTTACTTTCAAATCCTCGGTTGAGACAATTTCGTCCAGAACGTCCTCCATCTTGGTCGTGTATGTATATACTGAGGAGTGCAGACAACGGAGTGAAGTGACGTTGCTCCCGCTTTAATAGGTATATGTTTCTCGTAAATCGAGACGTCGAGAGTTTGCTCAACTCTCTGCAGTCTCTATATACGTATACCGTAGACGATATAGGTATATAAGCTGCAAGTCTTCAATGAGCAGCAGCAACAGCAGTAGACCAGTTGCTACGAGTAGACTCCGATGCGATCATCAGTGCATGTAGCTCTCACGGCACACGTACGGTGCGCTGCGCTCGCTTCTGGCAAAAAGAACGTCATTTTTTCCACCTTACAGCACTCTGCACTGCACGCCTTTCTCCCCTCTCTGTTGACTCGACTCACCCACGCAAGCACGGCGCACTTACACACACGAGCACAAGCTCGACGGCGCATCATGGCGTATATCCGACCGAGGGTTGGCCAGTTGCATACACAAGCTAGCTGTCCCCCCATCACGACGACCCGACTATATACCTACGAGTATATAAGCGCGTGCGTGTGTTTTTATCATTATCTCCCACTCCTGTGGAGCTTTCGCGGAAATCGCAACGTATCGCGCTTCGGCGCGGGTAATTTTTACTTTCAAACTCGGCAGCTTGCGTTTCGCGGGTAATTTTCGTGCGCGACTCTCGAGCTCGTTTCTCGCTCGATTGTGTCACTCTGCCTGTATCGGAATATCCTCGAGACCACTCGACATTTTCCTTTGGAGTTGCTTATAATCCATACACATAGAGGACGGGTGTACAGGTATACCTACACAGATATACATCGGAACCAGAGCGAAGGGTGGAATCGTAACAAACAGGGGAGGTCGATTTGCGACGACGCATTAGCCCTCGCTGCTGCTGCTGCTGCTGCTTGATGCAAAAGGGGGACGACGCGCCCCGCAAATGCTATATGCGTGCTATTGCTGCTGGTGAGAATAACTATGTTGTATTCCCTGCGTGCGTCGACGGGCATTGCGCGTTCTAGTACGTGCGCTTGTGGTAGTGGCCCGTGCGTGTGCCAGTGAGTGTACGCTGCTGCTGCTACTACTTGCTGATTTTTCGCACAGAGAGGTAGGAGAGAGTTATATATAAAGGCCGCGGAAGAAGCAGAAGAGCGGGGGAAGAAAACAGGTGGTCGCGGCGCGTGCTCTTTCCCTCGTTTGAAAACTTTTTCACGTGCTTTGCTGCGTAAGCTTGGCCGTCTCTCGAGCTGACTTTTGGCCCTGCCCGAATCCGGCCTCAAACAAAATGATGGAAACCAAGACTCAGGTGAAGGTCGAGCCTCAGGAGACGACGACTACCAACAACGCCACCGACGCCGAGGCTCAAAGTAGGTTAAAATCCAAACCTGCCCATTTAATTATTTATCTTGCTTCTTTTGTCGATGCTGTGCTTGCACTTGTGCACGTTAAACAGAGCTTCTCAGATGGATCGCTCGAGTCTATTGCATTCGATCGATGCTTTTCTGCTTGGCGAGCGGTATCTATAGCTTGATTATTGATTGACAGATTTCAGATGCGTCCTCGATATTCGATGTTTTCTTAGACTACTCAAGAACGGTTTTTTTTCTCTTTTCTGTTTTCACAATTTCGTTCTATTTTTCCATTTTCACAGAGAGAGAAAATAACAACAGTCCAGAAGGAAGTCCACCAGCAAAAAAAGAATGCCTGGCAAAAAATAAGTCCCCTTCGAATCCGCCTGCATCAGAGACCACAATATTGCAACCACCGCCTCCACCTCCCCCAGCTCAAATCAATATATTCTTTGAACTATTTTATGATGGACCTTATGATTTGACATTGTCTAATCGCTCTTGGGGTATACACAGAGTGCCACCTCCTAATCGAGCTATTGTGTTATCTGAAATAACATTTGCCTTATTCAATGTGGCAATATCACCATCTTATAAAAAACAGGTAAACATGCTTACATTAATATTGACTAATCAATTACAAATTGAATGAGATATTATCATTTTTCATATCTTCACAAATTATAGGTCATACTTACGGATCACTTGAAATTTAAAGCTTTTGTATTGGACAAGCTTGTAGTTGAAAAAACTTTGGATGGTGAAAATACACAAGAAGATTTTGAGCAGTCTTTTGCAGAAATAGTAAATATGGTTGTATGCAAAGGAGGTCCTATTATAGAAGACAATCAAGATGTTCTTTCAAGATGTGCTTTTAAAGATTTTTATAGCAATCGATGGAGACATAAGTCATGCACAATAATAATTGAAAGAGGTGAAGAAGTTTGCAGACCATGCTCGTACCTTGATAAATATTTTCAAGAATGGATGAAGTACAATTCAAAAGAAATTATAATAAGCAACTAAAAAAGGTAAATTAGGTGCTTCAGTTTTTTGTGTGAATTAAACTTGTATAAAAAATCTAGTCAGACACACTATTGATATGATACTTAAGAGCAGTCCGCTATTCATAATATTTTTTATACACAAAAAATATGTATTGTATTATAATTTTAATCAAAACTGATTCCAAAGAATTACAATTAAATTATTTTGCAAAAAGAATTGATAAAAGTATTATATAGATATAAATAGACTCGTATAAAAATATATGCTATACTAATTTAGATTTAAGCTTGTTTTAGTAATCATGTGTGAAACAATTTAGTGTCGTGTGATTTCTCTAGTATTCAATGATTAGCTAAGCAATATTTATCACAATGTGTATGTGTTAAACCACAAATCACACAACCAGTAATCTTATGTCCACCTTAATTAAAGTCTACACTTGTGTACTCACTGTATCAAGCTTCAGACAAGAAGTCATTCAAATGTTTTATCAATGAATAAAGTGGCAGTCCGACAACTGTATAATAGTCTCCATTTATTTTTTCAACTAAACATCCACCAGTACCTTGTATTCCATATCCTCCAGCCTTATCGCTTAACAATAATAAAATGGTTAAGCAATTATTGATCAAATGTTTGCTTTTATTTTATCAAATACTTACGTATATTCTCCAGTTTCAATGTAAGCATGTATTTGTTCAGATGTGATATTTCCAAATGTTACTTCAGTGGATTCCCAAAATTTTATTTCTTTTTCCACGGTTTTGATAAAAACTCCAGTATATACAGTATGAGTTGATCCTGAAAGACTAAAATATTGATTCATTTATTTATTTACTTTAGTTAAAATTATTCAAATTATGAATCATGAGTACAATTTTAGTCAGTTACGTACTCTGATAACATATCAAATGCATCTTCTTTATTCTTGGGTTTGCCATACAGTTTTTCACCTTTGGTTACAATGGTGTCAGCTCCAATGCAAAGAATGCTGCTTTTCAGTTCTTCTTTAGATAATTTGTCAAAGATGTCATTAACTTTATGTGCAGCAAGATCAGTTACAAAGTCCCCATGATTGTTATAATCACTTCTATTTAGATTTTCATCAAATGAAGATGGTTTAACATCGACAACAAAACCCTTTACAATAGAAAAATATAGAAAATATTCTTTACTTTTTTTCTCTTATAATTAAATTTTATATTTTTTAAATGAACGTTAGGAGATTTACCAAACTCTGAATGATCTCTCGTCTTCGGGGTGAACCACTTGCCAAAATTATCTTCATATTTAAAAGACATTTTGCAGTAGACTTTAACAACATTTTTTGAATCGATTAAATTAAATAAAAAATATAATAAAGCAAATACAAAATATGACAAATTGCAGACGTCACTCGATTCTAGACATTAAAGATTGATATTAAAATAGGTTAAGAAAAATCACCCCCACGTGAGAACGCACGATTTTTTGCGCAGATTGTCGACAGTGAATTCATAATCATTGAGAATTTTAATTTTCAGCTCGCCTATAGTTTCATGCTCAGAATATGATTTCAGTATCCACTTATGTTTATTTGAAAAACTATTTAATCATGTAATATTGTAATTTAAAAATAATAATTTTTACTCTTATATTAACAAGTTCCTTGATCTTTCGACTTATTATATCAGAATTAATAAATTACTTTAAAGTAGTTTTTACTAACGCAAAATCGAAATTCGATGGAAATAACTCAATAATATTTTTGGATAAATGTTGTTTGGAAATAAGATAAAACAGTTTTTAGATTCTAACAAAAATGGGCTTATTTTTATTGTTAAAAATGTGACGGAAACCGAGGACAAGACAAGGCACAGACATGATGACTATCGCGGTTTTGGACGTTACAAAGTAAATGTGGAAAATTTGTTAGCGCATCGGCGATCAATTTTTGCTTTGATCCGGCTTTGGCGTTCGTTTGCTATGTGACTTGGGCAGCAGCACGACCTGAATCTTGGGCAGGACTCCGCCCTCGGTCAGGGTGACGCTCGACAGCAGCTTGCTTAGCTCCTCGTCGTTCTGTATGGCCAGGGCCAAGTGCCTTGGGACGATCCTGGACTTTTTGTTGTCGCGCGCCGCGTTGCCGGCCAGTTCGAGCAGCTCCGCCGACAGGTACTCGAGGACCGCGGCCATGTAGACGGCGCCGCCCTTGCCTATGTTCTTGCAGTAGCGGCCCTTGCGCAGCAGCCGATGAATACGGCCGACGGGAAAGTTCAGGCCGACCCGCGACGACGTCGACGATCTGCCGCCCTTCGACCTGACTTCGTTTCTTATTTCTTTTCCTCTTCCGCTCATTTTGCTCTCTTTACTTTTAATTTATATTTATCAATCCGCGATTGATCGATAATTTAAGAATTTTTAAACTTTTTTAACCCTCATTAACAATCGGTCAAATTATCTTGCTCAATGATTTTGAAAAATTGTCTAACCTAGTATTTCAAACCGTTTTCTTTTCAAACCAATGACATTTAGTTATGCTCGATTGTTTTGTTTTAAATATGTTTTTTACAGTTTTATGAAAAATGTCGATCTCGGCTAATCAAGCAAATAATTCTATTTTTGTTGATGAGATAGCTTTTACTCAAAAATTTCCATGAACATGTTCAATAATAATAAACTTTACTTTATTGTGAGAGTTCTAATTTTTTATAATTTTTTTCATATTCTTTACAATGAAATTTAAGTACATTTTTAATTAATTGTATTAAATTTTAAAGTATATCAAAATTATTTGAGTTACACGTATAAATTATCAGTTGATTTATTCGAAAATAACTCCTTTCAGAAGTTTAAAATAATCTCCTCTTACAGGCATCTCGAATAGATATCGTTCCATCAAAACATAGTAGATTCGATATTCAAAGACGAAATTTTGACTACTTGCTTGCTACTCATTGTTATGAGACATATTAGCCGTGCAGATAAATCTCGAATAATACACGTGCTAATATCATCATCTTGGTGTTTATTATTCAAGCTTGTCCATTCAAAATCAAAAATTATGAAAAGCACCATCTTAATTGTCTAATTTAAAGCCTTTTTTGCCTTACGTATAATACACATGTATTATATTAAAAATAAAAAACCTCTCTACTACTTATATAATTTATCTTTTAGTTTTTAAAAATAGTTTGATTATGTATTACTGCGAAATCTTATAATATTATTTAGACTCTTTGATGTTGGTACTGATACTCGAATGTAGTTGTAAAAATTTATTCAAGAAGCTATTTCGTGATGATATAATCAATAGTTCATACCTTCATTCAAAAAACAAAAATAAATAAAAGTATTCTGTTGCCCAGATGGGAAGTAATTGTAAAGGTTGTATCATAAAAAGAAGTCTTATATGAATACATTTACCCGGTCAAACAATTAAAATTTGCTTTATCCGACTTAGACGTACATACTTTGAAAATATGATCTTTCACAATTTGATCTTAGCTCACGAGAAATTGATCTCAAGTTGATGACTTTTCAAGCAGTTTTGAATTGTTCAAAAATTTTGCGAGTACCATCAAATGTATCTAACACGGGTATTTTAGTAATTAGATTCTGTCAGGGTAGAATAGCTGTAACTTAGATACACGGATTTCGTGTAAATTTAGAAGTACTAATTCTATAGCAGCAGATAATTGAAAGGTGTAATCGTTCATCTTACATCAGTAAGTTAAACCGAAAGATGTGAATGAAAAATATCGTACTGTACTTCTACATATTTCAAGGTTTTACGTATATTTTAGTGTCAGTTTAGGCAATATTTGACTTCACTTGAGGACGGCGTAAAATTAAATTGTACGGACTGTATAATTACCGATGGTAAACCAAGGGGAACGACGTTTTTCGTCAGACTGAAAGGTAAGTTATATTTATATCATTCATTGGTGCGTATTATAGTTCTCCACGTATTATTGATTTTGGGCCCTGAAAAGGGCCGATTGTTTGAAAGTGGCAGCTTAGGCGCGTTCTCCACGAATACGACGAGCTAACTGGATGTCCTTGGGCATGATGGTGACTCGCTTGGCATGAATGGCGCACAAGTTGGTGTCTTCGAAAAGGCCGACGAGGTAAGCCTCGCTAGCTTCCTGAAGAGCCATCACAGCCGAGCTCTGGAAACGCAAGTCGGTCTTGAAATCTTGAGCGATTTCACGCACGAGACGCTGGAAGGGCAGTTTGCGGATGAGAAGCTCGGTGCTCTTCTGGTAACGTCTGATTTCACGAAGAGCGACGGTGCCGGGCCTGTAGCGATGTGGCTTCTTGACTCCTCCGGTAGCTGGGGCACTTTTGCGAGCGGCCTTGGTAGCCAGTTGTTTGCGCGGCGCCTTGCCTCCTGTCGATTTACGAGCGGTCTGCTTGGTACGGGCCATGATGAAAAAATGTCTTCGTCAAAGAACACTGAAAAGTGATTCTAGTGGCGCCGGCTCTACGTTTTTATACTAGCACGCGACGCGACAGCCGAGCTAACAGCGGCAGAGCGGGGAGATTCGTGCGGTACCGGAGGGGGGAGTCATACATCGAGAGTAGGGACAGCAGCATATGCCGCTATAAATACACCGGTCTTTCTCTTATCTGCATCAGTTGACTTGTCGCTCTGCTCAGTACAACGTATATTCAAAAATGACTGGACGTGGAAAGGGAGGCAAAGGATTGGGAAAAGGAGGAGCCAAGCGCCATCGCAAAGTTCTTCGTGACAACATCCAAGGTATCACGAAGCCAGCAATCCGTCGTCTCGCTCGTCGTGGTGGTGTCAAGCGTATCTCCGGCTTGATCTATGAAGAGAC